>CM076578.1:1209769413-1209887144 GCA_034641835.2 Pinus albicaulis | reverse complement strand
TAAGAAACCCTCTCTTTCACATCTAAGGTATTTGGATGTGATGCATATGTACATGTTCCAAAGGAGAAAAGGACCAAGTTGGATAATAAATCTGAAAGGTGCATCTTTATTGGGTATAAGGATGGTTTAAAGGGTTACAAGCTTTGGAACCCAGAAACAAGGAAGGTTGTGTACAGCTGTGATGTGGTGTTTAGAGAGGTAAAAGATGTTGTTACACATGAAGTCATACCAAAGGAACCTGAGAAGATAGAGTTTGAGCTAAAGGAGGATGAATCAGACTCTACAACAGAAGAAGAATCAGAAGATGAAGAGCCACAAACTCCAGCTTTGAGAAGATCAGTTCGGGAAAGAAGGCAACCAGAAAGGTATAGTCCATCTGCTTTCTGTTCAGGTTTTTCCTTAACTATAACTGATGATGAACCCAGAACTGTCAGGGAGGCAGTAGATTCAGAGGATGGAAAACTCTAGAAGGAGGCCATGGTTGATGAAATGGCATCCTTGCACAAAAACGATGCATGGGATCTGGTGGAGTTGCCGGCTGGAAGGAAGCCCATTGGGAGCAAATGGGTGTTTAAGAAGAAGATGAATGTAGAAGGCAAAGTGGAGAAATACAAAGCTCGGTTGGTAGCGAAAGGTTATTCCCAGGTGCCGGGAATTGATTTTGGTGATATTTTTTCTCCTGTTGCCAAAGTTACTTCTATTAGATTACTTTTATCTGTTGCTGCTGCATTTGATTTTGAGATAGAACAGATGGATGTGAAGACAACATTTCTTCACTGGGATCTAGAAGAGGAGATCTACATGAAGCAACTTGAAGGCTTTATGGTGAAGGGTAAGAAAGAATGGGTATGCAGGTTGAAGAAGTCTCTGTATGGGTTAAAACAGTCACCAAGGATGTGGTATCAGAAATTTGATACCTATATACGGGGACTTGGCTTCACCAGAAGCAAGGAGGATCACTGTGTTTATTTTAAATTAATTGGTGACCGTGTTATTTATTTGGTCTCGTATGTGGATGATATGTTGTTGATTGGAAATGACAAAGAAATTATCCAAGATTTGAAGACCCAACTATTCTCCAAATTCGACATGAAGGATCTTGGTGCTGCAAACTATATTTTGGGCATGGAAATTAAGAGATATCGGGCAAAGAGGAAGCTCTGGTTAAACCAGAGGAAGTATGTCGAGACTATATTGCAGAGGTTCAATATGCAGGATAGTAAACCGGTGAGTGTTCCTATTCCTGTAGGTGCAAAGCTGTCTGCTGAACAGTGTCTCAAGACACAAGAAGAAGAGGAGGATATGTCCCGTGTTCCATATGCAAGTGCAGTGGGTAGCCTGATGTATGCAATGGTCTGTACTAGACCAGACATTGCACATGCAGTGGGAGTATTGAGCAGGTTTATGTCAAACCCAGGGAAGGAGCATTGGACAGCAGTGAAGCGGGTTTTCGGATATTTACGTGGCACTAGTGATTATGGCTTGTGCTACCAGGGAAGACCAGGATTGGAAAGAATGTTGGACATTCGTGGTTTTGTTGATGCAGACTGGGCCGGAGATTTGGATCAAAGAAGATCTACAAGTGGGTATGTGTTTAGCCTATTTGGAGGCGCAGTCAGTTGGATGAGTAAAAGACAGTCTGTAGTGGCTCTTTCAACTACATAGGCAGAATACATAGTAGCCACTCATGCAAGCAAGGAAGCAGTTTGGTTGCAGAGATTGTGTTCAAGTATGGGGTTGGTACAACAAGCTATAAGGATAGACTGTGATAGGCAAAGTGCAATTTTCTTGGCTAAGAACCCTGCTTACCATTCAAAGAAAAAGCACATTAATGTTCAATATCACTTTGTTAGAGATATGGTTGAGGCTAAAAGGGTGTTGCTCGTAAAGGTGGACACTTTGAAGAATGTTACAGATGCATTGACGAAGTTTGTGAGCACTCAGAAGTTCTCTTGGTGTAGAGAAACAATGGGTGTTGAAGAATTGGCCCAATGACTAAGCTTTCCTGTGGCCCCCTGTGGAAAGAAAACAACAAGTGGGAGAATGTTGGGTATGTGTTATATTCTTTCCACGATTAGCCCCACGTGCTGTATGTTGCGTCGGGCGTAGCTGGGGGGTCACGAGGGGTGAAGTAGTCCCCACCGTTGGGGTCCGGGGCAGCGCCCCGGGCAAAATTTGTTTTTTGTGCGGACCCACTCATGGGCAGATCCGCCCATGGTTTTGTGCATGGTTTTGCACATGGTTTTGGGGTTCGATGGTTTTCGGCCCCTGGTATTTTGTAGATCCGGTCAAGGGAACTACGGTTATGTTCCAATCCAGGGTTAATGGATTGGGGTTTATGTATGCTTCGGCATGTATATATATGTGTTGTAACACTAAAAGGAATATAATGAAAAATCAAGCTGGTCGTCCCGATTTGGGATCCAGGGAAAAATCTCTGTGTTTATCTGTTTTATGTTTTATGCTCTTGCTATTGTTTATTTTCTGTTATAAGAATCGTGTGTAGATATTTCTGTTCAGGGTTAAAACCTACATTTGGTATCAGAGTTGTTTCGGCTTCAAGGGGACGCCTTTGTTGTTGAGGGTTTTTTGCTCGGGCCTGTGGTAGACCTTGTTTAGTGGGAGATCTGTGGGATCGATTCTTGCGGTGAAAGAAGATGGCGAGCGGTGGAAAGATAGAGATCGAGAAATTTAATGGTCAGAGTTTTGAGTTGTGGAAACTCAAGAGCGTAGGTCACGAGTTCGATACACACTCGGCTCGCGTTGGGGGGGAGATTGTTGGACATTGGATAAACCAACACTCCCCGTGTGTTTCGCGACATGGACTAACCGCCTTTCGTGGATCCTTATCTCTGGCGATGTGATCGTTGACTAACACCGCGGGTTTTGGTCTACCCGCAATCGTGATTCCCAACCGAATTAATTTTAAAGTTGATCTTGGATTAATATTTCAGTTTCAAGGCCCTACCGAATTGAGTCTCAAATTCCTAAATGCAAACTACATGCAAAGAACTGTTGGGTATGTGTTATATTCTTTCCACGATTAGCCCCACGCGCTGTATGTTGCGTCGGCGTAGGCCGGGGGGGTCACGAGGGGTGCTTAAGTAGTCCCCATCGTTAGTTTCTGTAAAGGCCACTACCAAAATTTGTTTTTTGTGCGGACCCACTCATGGGCAGATCCGCCCATGGTTTTGTGCATGGTTTTGCACATGGTTTTGGGGTTCGATGGTTTTCGGCCCCTGGTATTTTGTAGATCCGGTCAAGGGATCGATTCTTGCGGTGAAAGAAGATGGCGAGCGGTGGAAAGATAGAGATCGAGAAATTTAATGGTCAGAGTTTTGAGTTGTGGAAACTCAAGAGCGTAGGTCACGAGTTCGATACACACTCGGCTCGCGTTGGGGGGGAGATTGTTGGACATTGGATAAACCAACGCTCCCCGTGTGTTTCGCGACATGGACTAACCGCCTTTCGTGGATCCTTATCTCTGGCGATGCGATCGTTGACTAACACCTGCGGGTTTTGGTCTAACGGCAATCGTGATTCCCAACCGAATTAATTTTAAAGTTGATCTTGGATTAATATTTCAGTTTCAAGGCCCTACCGAATTGAGTCTCAAATTCCTAAATGCAAACTACATGCAAAGAACATCATTTTCCATTCGATGAATGCTAACTAAGAGAAGGATAGATATCTTTCAGAAAGTAGAAAACAATGAAATCATAAGAAGAAATCCACTAATGCATCTAATACAACCACACGAGAAACAAAAAACTCTTTCCTAGTTCACTACGAGCTAGTTATGCAAAATAAATTTTCATTTTTGATGCAAATGAAAGAATGCAATTTTTTGTTTTGTTTTTTGAATGAATGAATCACACGATGCACTATTACATTAAAAATCAAAGCGAACACTAGTTTAGAGCACTGGGGATGTAGAGATCTTAAAATGAATAATTCAACAGAAATACAAACATAAAAACGTACCGAAACCAATGATGCACTCTTTCAAACATGTTTCAAACAAACATAAAGCTTTCAAAATGAACTAGACGAGAAATGTGATCTATGCTCGAAGTGAAGAAATGGAGAGTCAAACAAAAATGAAGGTAATCATTCAAAAAACCAAAACACAATGGATCAAGAAAGACCAACACAAACGATCATGGAATCTAACTGACAAAAATAAAAAAGACTCAAACTTCAATCAGAAAGCTTAGTGAGAAAAATACACCTAGAAACCCTAGGGCTATGAATTTCACCAATGAGACAATGGAAAAACAGCTAAGAAGGACAAGCCTACAGTAGTTAGAACAAGCCCAAAATACCAATTGCAAATCAAAGAAACAACCCAGAGTCAAGCACAACTGACCAAAAACTCAGAAAGAAGGTAAAAACAAATCCTACAGGATTCAACGCGACTGATAAGCGGTAATCCATGCCAAATAGGGGTTGGTGCTACTGCAACAAAAGAAACAAGTGCCAATTGGTGCGACTGTTCAAAGCAAACCTGCGCCAAGCCAGTAAACTACATGAAAAGGGAAAAACCAATGAGAAAAGGTCAATATTGACACTCTGGAGCTGAACAGGAGGATTCGAAATAGTCAAGCAACCCAAAAAATATAGACAAGCAATAAAATGACTGAAGTCGACTCGACCAGGAAAATTCCCAATGAGCAACGAGACAAAAAACTCACATTGATCCCCAATGGAGTTTCCAACTTGTTGTGTAGGTAAATCCTCTCTGCAGACAAAAACAATCCCTATAGCCCTAGAGTGGGTCTAGCAACAAGGGAACAAGCTAAGGTGTAGGTTCCTAGTTAACGAATGAAATAGGTTGGGATAGATTGTCCTACTTGTAGTCTAATGCTATTTTCGCAGCTGTAACAGTGGCAGCCTCTTGATCTCTGTCTTGACAGGTCAAGGTCCTTCATCAATGGTACTCAGATTCCTACACAAATAGCAAAGGACGAGAGCAGTGTACAAGTCAATAATTGCATTCATAACTAGCTAATTAGTCAAGGAAGATTAAATGTATTGCGTAAAATAAACCATATTAACAAAATATGGGAACCAGACAATAGTCATGTATATATAAATAGAAAGAAAGATATTACAACAGGAGCCTTGATGTCATAGCCTCCTTCAGCGGGTTTAGTCGAAGCGCATCTTGAAGGATCTTTGGGAATTAGGACGAGGCGAGGACACAAGCCTAAGCTCTCCCTCAAAAAAGGTCTCTTTCTGCTCTATCTCACCAACAAGATGTTCAACAATTCTCCCCAGCTATTTAGCTATAATCGTTCAGCTAGTGTAGCAATGGGAGATAGCTTTATTTATAGATGGAGTGGGGGAGGTTTGGATCCCTACAATGGTGGAAGGGGGGCCTTATCCTTTGGGAGGTTTCCCCAAAAGGTGGAAACAAGAAGTCAAAGGAGGATGGTCATGGTTATTCATTCGAACCACCTAGGTTGACTCGCCTACGAAGTTGTTAGCATAGAAACTTCACCTCTGTTTTTAAAAAACATTCCAAAAGCGGCTTGGTGCGGGTAGCTCACTAGGACAAAGCGCCAATGGGCGCGGGGCCCAGTGTTAATATTTTTCATTGGCACGAGAGCATAACGGTCTACCAGCGCCAACCCAAAAACATGTATTTTTGATGGTCTGCTCAAGGAATTGTCAACAGAAGGAATGTTGTCCTCATGGCAAGGGATGCAATGATGGTCTTTGCAAGGCATGACACTTCTTATTAGTCACATAAATGATCCTCTAATGTGCAGGATGGGGATTGTAGTGACGATGAAAAGATGTTGTGTAACGATTGGCAGTTAAAGAAACTATTATTATGAAGATATGAATTATATCATACCATTCTTGAATCAAATTTAGAAAAAATAGTGGAATATGCAAGACTATATGAAAATTTAGATGCTTGTTGTAGCCCACATGGAAAAACACATTTAATGTGAATTTCAACTAGAAGATCTTGCAACTGTGTCGACAGGATAGGATTTTCTACCAAAAACTAGGGGATATCCCTTGTGTAGAATCCCGTTTAGACTCTACACTATTTGGTTTAAGAGTCACATACGGTATGTTGGCCCAACGACCATCGCTTTGCCTATGATTCACTTTGGACAACTAACAACAATCGTTAGAGAAAGAAATATAACTGTTGATAAATGACAATTAGTAACTTATGGAAATTATGCACGCAAGATGATATGGGTAGAACAATAGGTAAAAGGTGGTGACATGAATCGTAAGAGAACTAATGTTAGAAAAACCTCAAATAAAACCCATGTATTCAATAGAAATTAGTTCTTTGATCATAAAAAAATTCAAATTAACAATCTCATGAAAGCATGTAAAGGCATACAATCTCATATATAGTATATATTCAAATCAATGAAATAGTTCACTAGTAATAAGAAATAAGTAAGCTCATCACGTATCATCCGATCACCATAAGAAAAATCTTACAATGATTGATAACACATGAAAGATTGCACACCTAAGAATCAAAAGCTGAAATAATCATCACATAATCACATTAAAATTCCATGACACCCATACTTGGAAGTACAAAATCAACACTTGCATTCATAAAAGGTACACTAGCTCTCAAAACAATATGCACCAATATTGTCCAAAACTAAAGGTCCTTTACATGGGTCATGAGGACATATTTATGGAAAATGGGTGACCCTTTTCTATCCCGGTGACTCTTGAGTTACCTTATGACCTTTCAGGTTTTCATATGACTCTTTAATCTATTATATTTTTTACTATTAGCATATTACATGAAAAGAATATAAATGTTCCTATTCTACTAATCTATTTATAAACAGATCTAAGTCATCCAAAGGTAATTCTCGTACTAAGAATGTATGTCAATGCTTGTACTCCTTTTCAAGACTGGTAACCTTATGTTGTATCTCATCCCTGTGCATGTGAATACATTCTAGGGCATCTAACAACATAGTGTATTTCTTCACATTCACTTGATTTGATAGTGTCATGAGTGTCGTTTACATCCTTAAAGGCTCCACCAGATATTGGGAAATTGTTTCCTTCGTAATATGTAAGTCATTTGCAGTAGAAACTTGTTTAAAAGGATTTAGGAATGCTTGGATTTCTTGCTGGAATGCTTCTTCTAGCTTTACCTCGCCTACCAAACTAATAGAAGGGACTTTATGCACCTGAATAAGAGATTCTAACCCACTCAAAAAATGTTTGTATGAAGCTAACACCTTGTCCAAATCCTTTGCTAACTTTTCATGTGAGTGGACCTTGATGTGGATTGCAGCTTTATAATTTTTTGCAGTTATCCAATCCTTTCTTGGAAGTGCTTCTAGTTCGTTCAGATATTGAGTGGTCCACTCATGGATGCTCTTGATAGTTGTTGTGGCTTGTTTGAGAATTGCTCCCATTTCTTTAGATTATTCCTATATGGTTGGTAACGTCATTATAACCTGATGTAGCTTCATCATTTCTTGGTGGAATAGGTCCATGAAATCTTATAATATAGTCACCTCTCCTTGAATGAATTCTTGTAACTCATTTCTACTTGAATGAGTCATACACAAGGATTTGTTTTCATTTTTTACTTGTGTGACTCTTTTCAACTATAAATGGGTTGCGACATAGGGACACAATAGGTATAAAATCATCTCACTTGGATTCACAGTTTGGGATAGCCTATGAGATGTTCACCCAATTGTTGTGACTCGAGCCTTAAGCTCTGAGTGGGCCAACAACTAGAAGGAACCATATGAGATGACATGAGCTATAGGTTTGATTGAGTTATGAGAAGGGAAACATGTTTTTAGGGTACAATTTTTTGGGAAGGTTTCACATGATAGAATGTAAGTAGGGAGATTGGAATGAAGGGAGGATGAATGAGATAGGATCAGTAGGCCCTAAGAGCATAATTCAATTTGTTGAAAAATGGAGTTCTAGATGGAAAATTGTGTGATGGGGAGTGAGAGAAAGAGGGTGGCAAGGGTTTATTTTCCCTTTTGAGGATATTTGAAGTAAAGGGAGGCTCTAACATGGGGAATCCATAGAGCCAGGATGTCAAAGAAAAGGAAAAATTTTAATCATAATGTTCACAAGGAAGAGGAATAGTCGCTTACGTGGATGGTTTGTAAGGCGTTGTCAGTCGGTGGAGAGGGCTCTGCACTCAACTGCGACATAAGAATGAAATAGTGGAAGGAGCAATGGGTTAATAAAAATACCCCCACACGTGTGATGGGTAATCACAAAAGATGTATGTGCAAAGAGCTAGTCGCATGCAAATTTTCGTAGACGAAGGTCACATAAAGAGGTTGTGCAAAGAAAATGGTTGCATGTGACCAACTTCAGGGATGTTGCAAGTTAGGATTTTGTAGAGCTAGGAGTCACATGCGACTAGAAAAGTGGAGGTCGTGAGGCATATTTTCAAGGAGGAAATAGTTGCATGTGACTAAGAAAATAGAGGTCATGAGGTTACAGGATCTCAAGGTCGTGAGGTCACAAAGAAGAATATATTAGAAAAATACGACTCTACAACTTGGTAAATGTGCAGTGTGAGGGATCAAGGTTTCATGCGACCAACACAAGAATAGGTCCCAAGTCGTGAAAAAAAAATGATTATAGGAATTTTTTCTTTAGCCAAGAGTGCGAATTTGCAACTTTAATAATAGATCTAAAGTGGAGGTTGCAAGTCACGGACTTAAGGCCTAGCTTGGGATTTGTTAATGCATCTAGCAACTAAAAGGAAAACATTGAGTTTAGGTTTTTTAGGTTATATTTTTCTCAAGCCCCAATGAAACACAAGACCAATCGGGAAACTCCAAGAGAAGTGCAAGAAAATGGCGACAAACAATCTTGTGAATGGGGACTTCAAAATTTTAAAAGGGCTAAACATTAGGGTTGTTGTATCTGTTACAAAAGGGTGCAAGGTTGGATGATCCTACCAATGTGGCCTCTTCGGATTCGTAATATGACTATGCTAAAATGGTCTTTGTTACTTATTGTGTTTACTACCTTTTTGTCTTGATGTTATTAGTTTTGTTTATGTCACACCTATGGATATCTTTCATACTAGTTTACACTTCTAATTTCCATTATTACAAAGTAAAAATGATAATATTTTGAAAACAATCTACTATGTAATATAAATATTTCAAAAAATAAAATTATACAACATAATTAATACTATCGTACATCAATAATAAAATAATATAAATAATAAGTTTTTTATTTTTACTTAACTTTATATTTATAGTAAATAAAAGTAGACATAAATGTATAACACTTCAACATGCATCTCATTGAAATTCCTATTATTAAAAGGACTTTGCAACCAGAAAATTGCACTATTTATATATATAATAATGAAAAAAATACAAATGATTTAATTTTTATATTTTCTCTTACTAAAAATAACATATAAATTTATAAAACTTATAATATATATTGCACTAGACATTTTATTATTAAAAAAATAAAATTATGTCTCTCTCTCTCTCTCTCTCTCTCTCTCTCTCTCTCTCTCTCTCTATATATATATATATATATAATTAATTAAAATAATTTTAAAATATATTATTAAGAATTTCACCATATATGTAAATTGATGTTACTTTACATTAAAGGTAATATAGATTTTAAGTTTTTTTTTAAATTGGTTTTTATATTTTTTTATATTTTTTTATTTTTGATAGATATAGGTATTCATAGTAGTTGCTCTGGGTGTGTTTTTTTGGTTTCATTCATGCCACCAAAACAACGAATATCTTGTAGGCAAGGGGAGGGGGTAGTGGTCCACACAGACAAAGAAAAGAGGGACTATTCACTCATGACTAGTTGCTCTGGGTGTATTTTTTTTGGTTTCAGTCATGTCACCAAAACAACGAATTCCTTGTAGGCAAGGGGAGGAGGTAGTGGTCCACAGGGACAAAGAAAAGAGGGACTATTCACTCATGACTCACTTGCCACTGAATTCCATGTAGTTCTGCTGGAAACTAGGAAAGGGATACATAAATTGGAGACTCAAGCTAAGACATAGACTTAGCTAAGATGAAAACATATTTGTTTTGCATCATAAAACAGATGTACAAATTTCATTCATCTAACCAAAGTACAAATCTCATTTATTTTATTTTCTCTTTTCATTTTTATTAATTAAATTTCAATATATATATATATATATATATATATATATATATATATATATATATATATATATATATATATATATATATATATATGTATTGATGATGATGCATTACGAGAGTTTTGGGGTCTAAAATGGGCCTCCTAAGAAAAATATACAACAAAAATAAACTTTATAAGAACCATTAGGATTCAAGATGATGATGTCAACCATGGGGGATGATTCACCATTTTTGGAGTAAAAAAGTAAAAATAATAAAATAATAAAACTACTTTTTCAACTCATATTTTCAACTTATCTCCCTATATTTTTACTCAAATTTCGAGCGGGATTACTCGTGGGATGCATAATTTTAATTCGTCATCAAATGAGTACCCATGTTGCATACTTTCGATGGATGCTACTACATGAAAAATGATAAATACATTAAAAAAACGTATTTGCAAACACATTTTTTTCATGTATTTCTCATTTTTCATGTAGTAGGGTCCACCAAAAGTATGAAACATGGGTATTCCTTGGATGAGAAATCAAATTTTGCATCCAACGAGTGGTTCCATTCGAAATTTGAGTAAACCCATAGGGAGATAAGTTGAAAATACAAGTTGAAAAAATAGTTTTTCCTTTTTTCTCTCTAAAATTTGATGATGTAATCAAATATTATTTGATTATTTCCACTATTATTCTATAATTTCCTTATGAGGCACATTTTAGACCTCAAAATTCTCCTAATTATGGTTACCGTCTGCCAAGACCAATGAGGTCTATCGGACTTTAAGAGAGGAGAAAGAATCTAAGTTTGATTCTTCAAAATCTTGTTTCTATGGTCAAAGAGAAGGGAAATAATTGCTCCCAAATCGCTATAGGTGGGTTGGATTAATAGGTCAAGAAGATTGGAAGTGTGGCAGTTGGTAGGGAATTGAGAGAGAATGTGAGTAAGAGTCGAGCAGTCTAAAAGGAACTGCTTTTCATCTTCCACCTGCTTAGAATCGAAAATATGAAAGATTCTATTGTTCCAAGGGGTTTTGGGAATAGAACAATGCACGGTCTCACTCTAAAGCTCATGGGAATTAGTTCTTATCTGAGCAATGTTGATTTTTTTCTTATTGTTGGAAAACATAGAGAGATAGTTCTGATTATCAAGGGCGGGGTTGATCACTTCCCTATAATATATTAGCTTCCTTTTACCCTCGAGCTCCTGATCCTTCCACAACTTGTCCTTAAACTTGGAGGTAATAGTATTTTTGATATTATCTTTGCTTCCCATACTGAGCTCCTCCTTAATTCTCCAATGGTTGAGCCAGGACTGGGCATCCTTATGCCACTCGTGCTTGAGGCCAAGGTGAGGGTTTTGACTACAGTTAGAAGCAATTTTAGGGAGCCTTTTTTATTCCATTTTTCAAGCTTCTTCTTATACATCAAATATCTAAACATAGCCATACTTTCAATGGGGGACAAGCCAAATTCGATCAAGAGGATAGCATAGGGATTATTTCCCTTGATCTTAAGGTTGTAGGTTATGAATTTCTTTTGAATCTTCTCATTCTTCCTCCAAGACTGTCTCCATATACTGTAACCCCAAACTTCACATCCGTATAAGACAACAGGGGTGATAAGGGTCTCAAAGAGGAACCTCTTTTTACTCCAAATGTAAAGATCGACTGATTCACAATTGTTTTCAAGCTCATAATAAGCTTTCTAGCCCCCAATAATCCTTTTCTCAATGCTATAATTCTAGTCGAGATGATGAGGGAAGTCAATGCCCAAATACTTATAAGAAGAAACCTATTCTAAGCACTGGTTATTATACACGAAACTACCATAGGTGATATTTTTGGATTTATTGATCATGACTTTAGTCTTGTCAGTATTAACTACCATACGCATTTTGGAGTAGTAGTCATGAAGAATATGGAGTTTTTTGTTAAGGTCATCATGGATTTTTGCAAGAATAAAGATGTCATTATCATGGAGGAGAAGAGTAATGAGAACACCAACAAGCTCGGTGCCCTTGCACCCCACAGATTCCAGACACTCCTCTAGATTATTGATGTATATAAAAAAAATGGTAGGGGTTAGGGGACACCCTTGCTTAACTCCAATATTGCATTTAATGTCTTTAGACCACCCCTCCTTGGTCTTAAGCTTGGCAGTGGCAGTCTCGTAGATACAGATCACAACAATCCTCAGCGCAGAAGGGACCATGATCTCTTTAAGTCTCTCCCAAAGTTTATTTCGAGGAACGATGTCGAAATATTTTCTAAAGTCCACAAAGCAATAGAAGAGATCGACTTTACTATTGTGACATTCCTCCATAATGATTCTAAGAGTGACTAGATGGCCAATAGTCGAGTGATGTCTCCTAAAACCAACGTTCCCTATAGCTCTTTTTGTCTGGATTTCAAGCCAAAGGCTAAGCTTCTTCTCCAAAATGAGCCCATAAAGCTTAGCCAAGATATGGCTAACCATAATGGTCCTGTAGTTAGATGGAACACTCTTGTCCCCATTTTTGAATATAGGCACAATAAGGCTTTGCATCCAAAGCCGAGGGAAGCCATGCACTACATCCAAATTGAGAAGCTTGTGGAGATAAGGAACGAGGATATATATTCCCATTTTAAGGATCTCAGCTTGGTATCCTTCAATATATTTAGCTTTCCCATTAGCGAGTTGATGGACCTTGATGTGGATTGCAACTTTATCATTTTATGCAATTATCCAATCCTTTCTTGGGATTGCTTCTGGTGCATCGAGATATTGAGTGGTCCACTCATATATGCTCTCGATAGTTGTTGTGGCTTGTTTGAGAATTTCTCCCATTTATTTATATTATGTTTGCATGGTTGGTAACATCAATATAACGTGATGTAGCTTCAACATTTCTTGGTAGATAAGGTCCATGACATCTTCTAATATAGTCTCCTCTACTTGAATGGATGCTTGTAACTCCTTGCTACTTGAATTAGTCATACACAAGGCTTTGTTTTCATTTTTTACTTATGTGACTCTTTGCAACTACAAGTGGGTTGCGACCTAGGGAAACAATAGGTATAAAATCATCTCACTTGGATTCATGGTTCGGAAGAGCCTATGAGATGTGCGCCCAATCATTGTGACTCAAGCCTTAAGATCTTAGTGGGCCAACAACTAGAAGGAACCATATGAGATGACACGAGCTAGAGGTTTGATTGAGTTATGAGGAGGGAAATGTGTTTTCAGGGTAAAAATTTTGGGGAAGGTATCACATGATAGAATGTAAGTATGGAGGTTGGAATGAAGGGAGGATGAATGATATAGGATCACTAGGCCCTAAGAGCATAATTCATTTTGTTGAAAAAGGGAGTTCTGGATGCACAATTGTGTGATGGGGAGCGAGAGCAAGAGGGTGGCAAGGGTTTATTTTCCCTTTCAAGGATATTTGAAGTAAAGGGAGGCTCTAACAGGGGGGGAATCCATAGATCCAGGGCGTCAAAGAAGAGGACAAATGTTAATCATATTAGTCACAAGGAATAGGAATTGTCGCTTACGTGGAGGGTTCGCAAGGCGTTGCCAGTCGGTGGAGAGGGCTCTGCACGCTCAGCTACGAAATAATAATGAAATAGTGGGAAGAGCAATAGGTTAATAAAAATACTCCCACACATGTGATGGGTAATCACAAAATAGGTATTTGCAAAGAGCTAGTAGCATGTGACTATTCATAGACGAAGGTTGCAAGAAGAGGTTGCACAAAGAAAATGGTTGCATGTGACCAACTTGAGGGAGATCGCAAGTTAGGATTAGGTAGGAGTCTCATGCGACTAGTAAAGGGGAGGTCACGAGGCATATTTGCATGGAAGAAATAGTTTCATGTGACTAAGAAAATAGAGGTCACAAGGTCACAGGGTCTCAAGGTCGCGAGGTCATAGAGAAGAATATATTAGCAAAATAAAACTCTACAACTTGGTGATTGTGCAGTGTGAGGGACCAAGGTCACATGCGACTGACACAAGAATAGGTCGCAAGTCGTGACAAAAAAAATGATTAGAGGAAGTTGTGATTTAGCCAAGAGTGTGAATTTAATAATAGAGCTAAAGTGGAGGTCACAAGTCGCGGCTTTGAGGCTTAGCTTGGGTTTTGTCGATGCGTCTAGCGATCCAAAGAAAAAAATTCAGTTTAGGTTATGTAGGTTAGAGTTTTCTCAAGCCCCAATGAACTCAAGACAGGTTGGGAAACTCCAAGAGGATCACAAGAAAAGGGTGATAAAAAATCTAGTGAATAGGGACTCCAAAATTTGAAAATGGCTAAATATTAGGGTTGTTGTAGCTGCTACAATAGGATGCAAGGGTGGATGAGCCTACCAATGTGACATCTTCAGATTCATAATTTGATTATGCTACAATGGTCTTTGTTACTTATTGTGTTTACCACCTTTTTGTCTCGATGTTGTTAGTTTTGTTTCTGTCACACCTATGAATATCTTTCATACCAGTTCACACTTCTAATTTATTTTATTACAAAATAAAATTGATAATATTTTGAAAAAAAATACTATGTAATATAAATATTTCAAAAAATAAAATTATACAACGCAATTAATACTATCCTACATCAGAAATAAAATAATATAAATAATAAGTTATTTTATTTTTATTTAACTTTATATTTCTAGTAAATAAAAGTAGACATAAATTTATAACACTTCAACCTGCATCACACTAAATTTATTATTATTGAAAAAGACTTTGCAACAGGAAAATTGCACTACTTATATATATAATAATGAAAAAACTACAAATGATTTAATTTTTATATTTGCTCTTAATAAAACTAGCATATAAATTTATAAAACTTATAATATGTATCGCACTAGTAAGTATATATATATATATATATATATATATTATAATAATAATAATAATTAAAAATATATTATTAGAAATTGCACCATATATGTAAAATTGATGTTAATTTAAGATAATGTAGATATTAATTTTTTTTAAAATTTAATTTCTATGTTTTTTTTTTTTTTTTTTTTGGTGTAGATAGATATATTTATAATAGTTGCTTTGTGTGTGTTTTTTTGGTTTTAGTCATGCCACCAAGACAACGAATGCATTGTAGGTGCGAGGGGAGGAGGTAGTGGTCCAGGGGAGGGGGTAGTGCTCTGCAGGGACAGAGAAAAGAGATATTATTCACTCATGACTCACCTGCCACTTACTTCAATGTATTTCTGCTGGAAACTAGAAAAGAGATACATAAATTAGAGACTCAAGCTAAGACAGAGATTTAAGATACGACGAAACACATTTGGTTTGCATCCTAAAATAGATGTACAAATTTCATTCATCTAACCAAAATACAAATCTCGTTTATTTTATTTTCTCTGTTCATTTTTATTAATTAAATTCCAATATATATATATATATATATATATATATATATATATAATTTTAAAAAATGGCTCATTTAAAATGTTGTAATAATTAAAAATGAGGTTTTACCTAATAGATAAAGAGAATTTGATTGCAAGAATCAATTTTTTATATAAATCTTCATTATTTGATTTAGAACATCCATCTATTTTATCCTACTCTCCTATAATTATATTGTTAAGCTTATTAGTTCATGCCTGGACAATAATGATCGATAGATTGTTGAAATTTAATTAGTTTTTGTGTTGACCAAACTTTTTCCCTCTCCATTCTTGTTTATCGAAAATTTTAGAATATTTATTTTCATGTATGAAATTTTTAAGTTAAAGTTTTTGATGGAAGAAAGTGGACCTCTTATTTATCCAAACTTTCAGAATATTTATTTTCATGTATGAAATTTTTAAGCTAAAGTTTTTGATGGAAAAAAGTGGACCTCTTATTGTCGGCTTATCTCATAAAGTTGCGAAAATGCAGTGAAAAAATATATTTATCCAAATTTTAAGTTGTTTCCTATTTTCCCAAACTAAGTGTTTATCCAAAGTTTTTGTTTAGCAAGCTTCGGGCAAGCATTTATCCAAATTTTATGTTTAACATGCCTTACCTACCTCTCAACTTATGGCCACTTGCCACCAAACATAACAATAAAGACACAATGCAAATTAGAATAAATTAAACAACATTTATGCCTCGCCACCTATTGCTACCATACAAGCTTTCTTTCAAGCCTGCTCTTCAACCAAATTCATCTCCTCAGTTGGGTCTGCAACCTCCTCAACTCGCTCTTCAACTAAAGTATCTCCTCAGCTTGGTCTGCAAACCTCCTCAGCTCAGTCTCAGCTTGGTCTACATCTAAGCCAGCTGCTCAGCTCGGTCTCAGCTTGGTCTACATCTAAGCCAAATCCTAAGCTCGGTCTGCAACCTCCTCCTCAACTTTGTCTGCACATGGTCTTGCAACCTCCTCTCGAGCTCGGTCTGCATCACCATTCATTCTACATCACCATATGTAGGTGTCATAAAATAAATTACTATTATTTTATTTGCACTTTACAATATTACTATTATTTATAATTTACAATCTTTTAATATACATTTTTTTCACATATATAATGCCATACTTCCTTGTGTTGGCTTCTTGTCATGGATTGTGTGTGATTGTTCTCAGCATGAACAAAATCCTTATACTCACACACTTTATTCACAATTGTATTTGCAGTTTCTTGAGTGGTGTCTCCTACAGAATCCTTGGTCTATTAGCCTTCTCACCTTTAGTATTCTTGTACTCCCTACCCGAGCTTTGCTCATGTGTCCAAAGCTAGGGTAATAAGGCATTCCTATATTTCATAGAAAATATAATGATATGATTTCCATGTGGGATGAGATAGTTATCTACATATAGCACCCCACACTAAACAATAGTGTTATTGAGACACTATCCATGGAATTAGAATCATGTACATAGATAGTGTTACATAGGGACCTTGCAACACCTAGCCAACACTACCTTCAAGATTCAAACTCATCAACCAATACTGCCTTCAAGCTTCAAACTCATCAATTGATTTACTTAAACAACAAATTCTAGTGGAAGCTCATTTAATACAACCTGAAAAAAAGACATTAATGATAGCTGCCACTGCCTTCTCTGGATCAATCCCGCTCTGTTGGAAATATAGTGTTGAGATTTTCTGTTCTAAATAAAATAGGAAAAATCTCAGTAGGTGACAAAAATTAGGAATTAGTTCCTAGATTAGCTCCAGGTTGTTGGGAGGGAGTTAATGCATGCTAAATTTGAGTTGAGAGGATTTATGAGGCTGTTAGATTCTCCTGCTATATAACAGGTATCCATACGTTTGTTTTGAAGAGTGTGTGAGAATTGTAATCTCCTGTTTGAATTAATAAGATTGCCAATGCCCTGTTGTGTGGACGTAGCCCAGGAGGTTTGGGTGAACCACGGTAAAATCACTGTGTCTTCTTGTGCATGATTTATTTGCTGCGTGTTTAATTGTTTTGCTGTGCATGATCTCCAACAATTGGTATCGGAGCAGCAAGACAGATTTTGGGCATGGAGATTTTCAGAGACAGGAGCAATGGTAAGCTGTGGCTATCACAACAGAAGTATGTTGAGAAGATACTTTTGAGGTTTGGTATGAATAATGTGAAGCCTGTGTCAGTCCCTTTCGCTTCCCATTTCAAGCTTTCTTCGGGTTTATGTCCTAATACAGATGAAGAAAAGGATTATATGTCTCGAATTCCATATGCCAATGTAGTAGGATGTTTGATGCATGCGATGGTTTGTACTCGACCAGATATTTCACATGCAGTTGGGGTTGTCAGCAGGTACATGGCAAATCCAGGAAAAGAACACTGGTCAGCAGTGAAATGGGTGCTTCGGTATTTGAGAGGCACAAGTAGTCATTGTATCACTTACAATAAAAACAGTGAATATGTTTGTGGATATGTTGATTCTGATTTTGCAGGTAATTTGGATAAGAGAAGGTCAACTTCAGGGTATGTCTTTACTCTTGCAGGTGGAGCTATTAGCTGGATGTCAAAGCTACAGAATATTATTGCTTTATCCACTACTGAAGCAGAATACATTGTTGCTTCTCATGCTTGCAAAGAGGCGGTTTGGTTGAAAGGTTTGCTTGGTGAGTTTGGTAGGTTGCAGGACAACATCAGGTTACTTTGTGATAGTCAAAGTGCAATACATTTGGCTAAGAATCCGGCCTATCATAGTAAATCAAAGCATATTCTAATTAAGTACCATTTTGTAAGACAAGTTATTACTGAAAGGGGAGTCTCTCTTGAAAAGGTGCATACAAAGGAAAACTGTGCAGACATGTTCACGAAACCAGTTTTGTTGGAGAAGCTGCGTTGGTGTTTGGCTTCTCTTGGCTTGCAGAAGAGATAAAATAATAATAACAGGGCATCAGGCTAATTTTTGTCAAGGTGGAGATTGTTGAGATTTTCTGTTTTGAATAGAATAGGAAAAATCTCAGTAGGTGACAAAAATTAGGAAATTGGTTGCTAGATTAACTCCAGTTTGTTGGGAGGGAGTTAATGCTAGCTAAATTTGAGTTGAGAGCTGTTAGATTCTCCTGCTATATAACAGATAGCCATACGGATGTTTTGGAGAGAGTGTGTGAGAATTGTAATCTCCTGTTTGAATTAATAAGATTGACAATGCCCTGTTGTGTGGACGTAGCCCAGGAGGTTTGGGTGAACCACGGTAAAATCACTGTGTCTTCTTGTGCATGATTTATTTGCTGCGTGTTTAATTGTTTTGCTGTGCATGATCTCCAACATATAGTAAGTGATATTCCCCAATTTTTGAGGTACTTGCTTCATGTTCAACACAGGATGTTGGGTTCTTCACCTGAAAATGGTTGCAAATATTCGAAATACAATTAGAAAGACAATGGAAACAAGCATATTAAATTCAGAATTGCTCTGAAAGCCTTACCTGTGAATTATGAAACACCGTATACTTAAAAAATGATATATGGCAGTAACATAAAAGCGTATGTCGAAAGGCAGGGGAATTGGATATAAAGCTAACCAGTACATAATAAATATATTCTACACAGCATATAGTTTTCGGAAATTGGATGGTTTTGCACCTGCTAGTACAATATTGCTTGGAATCAAGTTGATCGAACCCTTCGGTAATGAAGAAGAGGTAGATTTTGTGTTGGCATCTTTGGCAACATGCGCCCTCCATTTTGTAGAGTCTAAGTTATTAGATGCCTTTTCTAGTCTCTCTTCTACTTGAAGGTCTTGCCAAATTTTCTTGTTGTGAAGTCATTGATCTCCACCTTAGAAGTCAAATTATCAGTTGAAATATTGCACAATTCCAAAAAACCAATTCCAATGAAACAAATTAATTAAGCTGAGCACAAGTATGTTTTAAATTTCATGAAATAGAGAATTGAAAGAGGTATCACATGATAATGATAATAGTATTGATGGTAATCTAGGTCGAAGAAAAAAAATCCTGAGTAGGAAATATAGGGCGATAATATCGATCATAGTTCAGATTAGAAAATGAGATGGCATCCATTCCCATTTACACCTCTTTGGATTGCTCATTGTCCAAACTTCCTCTGTAAAAAATCAAAATTGTTGTTCAATCATGCTTGCCCCTCTTTCTACATGCCATGAATTCAAATAGCTAGAAACTGAATGGAGGGTTTTGACACTATAAACAAACCCAGATTTGCAGCATATTTGGGAACAAATCCTGTTTTTCCCTCGGATTTGATACCTAAATTCATCAACGACCTCAACTATCCATCCATTACTATATCCAAATTGAACAACCCCAGGTTTATTTTTTGAACATTGTTGAATGTTGTTCATGTTGATTCAACATACACATCCACAATGATACCCCTATAGGTGTGGATGTGAAAATATCTCCTGAGAAATTGGTGTTCTCAGCATCTCAGAAAAGTATCAGCATCAATGTGCAACTAAAGGTCACGGCTACTCCCAGTCCATCTTCTATGAAGAACTATGTGTTTGGCAGACCAATTTTCTCTGATGGCACTCATTCTCACATTACACCTCTCGTAGTGAGGCAGAGGCACGTGTAGCCCATGCAAATTTTATATATCCACATGGATGATATAGCCATTAATAAATCTTCTATGTTATTGAAACTCACATGTTGAATGCCACAATGTTGACAAAATTCTTTGAAGTTTAAATAATCAAACCTCACATGATTTAACATAGTCCCATTTCACTAATTCATGGCTCCACCAACTCACCATCTTTATCATCACTTATTGTTTATATTTGTGGAAGGATTGTCTTTGCTATCTCACTGAGTGACAAATAGTTTACAAGGGTTGTCATAGCAAGCTAACCTTGATAATAACTTATTTATAAAGGCTATTTGTTACCTTGCCTAGATATTTAAGAAATAATAAATAAATGCCAAGCTAGTATTATTTGTGGTAACTAATTATTAGGCCAGGAATTAAAACTCATGATGTGTATAGATAAAATTTAAAATATATAAAAATATAGAGAGATTTTTCTTATGACAAGAAATTAAAGGAAAGTAATACCTACTCAAAATTCACACTCCCAAGAAAAGATGCATATTACCAATGAATCTTCATAATGCTCCTTAGTGCAGCTTTGAAATGCAAAATATACATCAAATTATGAAACTATGGAGTTACAATGAAACCTTCATTGCAGTGGAGGAAACTATAGAGTTACAATGAAGATCATTGCAGTAAAGGAAAGTGGTATTAGGAAACTATAGAGTTACAATGAAGATCATTGCAGTAAAGGAAAGTGGCTCATATATACCACCAGAATGCTTTCAAAAATATTATACAACTCTATCATTCTCTTGGGTATAAATACAAAAATATGTTGTCGAGAAATAAGTCCCAGTCATATACTGTTCCAATCAGCCTTCACATTAATAACTCTTTCAAGCTATTGTTTCAAAAAATATTTTCAATCAAGCTAATCTTCTAGTCAATCTTAGAGCGCACTAATAACTCTTTCAAGCTCATGTTTCAGAAAATATTCAAATTTCTCTTTGACACTTTTGTTATTCTTTCAAGGTAATGTTTCGAAAAATATTCAAATTGCTCTTTGACACTTTTCTTTCCTTTTTTTTTTGACAGTTTGATTACAAAATCCAGGAATTTCACTTCAAAGCTCACATGGATATTCCAACCAACAATTGACATGCAATTTGAAATGAAAACAATTTTGATGCAAGACTGATATTTACTGAGAGCAAAATGGTAAGTTACATTACAACTGTAGAAATTACACCTGGAACAACTATCTGACAACTGACCAATCTTTAATTCTGCGGCTTACATTTAAAAGCCAATTAATGATTTCAAACCCTGCAGGGACGGCCGCTGCTTCCAGTTCTTTTTTTAATAAGTTGAAAATAAAAATTGGATGGATGATTGATTGACACAAATTTTATTAAGCAACAGAACTCATACAAAGTAAAACACGTTTGATGTGCACTCTAACTTTTGTATCCTTTCAATCATTTAATGATATTATCAAAGCTTGCTTTCATTTAGTTAGAAAAAAAGGAAATCAGTTGTTTGATGTGCACTCTAACTTTTGTATCCTTTCAATCATTTAATGATATTATCAAAGCTTGCATTCATTTAGTTAGAAAAAAGGAAATGAGTTTTCTTTTTTTCACAAAGGGTATCCCGGAAATGAATTAGGAAGTCAAACATATTTCGTTGCTTTGCATTTTATAAGTATAATCTTGTACGCACGGAATCATGAAATTGATTGACAAAGTTCTTCGGGATACCAGTAATTCCGATCCGGCGAGTAGCAGGTACCTTTGAAATATATTAGTAACACTACACCCGTATCCGCGAAATGACAGAAGTTAATACGTGTCCGTAATTGATGAATTTAAAATGTATACACAATGGTCTGTTAGACCATACAAAGAATTAAAAGAATACGGGACTGGCCCAAATGCTTTGCCACTCTCATCTCACAATAAAATCAGTCCACCCTCGTTTCCAAATTTGGGAGTTGCATGCTCGTTAATATCTGGAAGCCGCGATCCCGAACATGGGCGGAGTTGGGGTACCATAAAAGCTGGATCCTCCAAAAATTTGACTCTGGTCTGTATCGCACCCAATCTTCCGATTCAGCCCTTGAAGGCTCTGCTCCAACTTGATCTGCTTCTGGCTCCGTGACGGCTTCAACTTATTAATTGAAGAACTGCCGTTTCCAGGGCTTGGGCCTCCTGGAAGCTTTTCCAATATTGGAGTATCATCACTGCCCTTTCTATCCTCCGATGCTCTCTGCAATTTCTCCGGCTGATCAGCGTTGGTGAAAGAGTGGCCTACTCCCGGGCTTCCACCCGACGGGAGTTTGTTAAATGTTTCATCTTTTTGTTTACTCTTCTCCATTGTATTGAGCCCGTTGGTAGCCGAATTGCCTACTCCTGGACTTGACCCAGAGGGTAGTATATTCATAAATTCGTTTTTTCTTTTAGAATCTGACTCCTGGGTGAGTTCAGTTTTCTTCATGGATTCTGATTCTATACTGATCTTTTCCATCATATTTCGCCCGTCAGTAGCCGAATGGCCTACTCCTGAACTTGGGCCTGACGGCAGTTTGTTAATAATCATCGCGCTTTTCTTTGACTCCAGCTCTTGGGCCACCTCAATGTTGCCATTGATGACCTTGTGCCCCACTCCCGGGCTTGGCCCCGAAGGCAGTTTGTTGAAGGTTCCCAACTCTGATTGAGTGCCGGCAATACCACTTGTATGGGCATTTCCAACTCCCGGGCTCGGACCCGTGGACAACACATTGTTGGGTGTTGTTCTTCCGGCCGGAGAAGAGGAATCTTTGGTTTTAGATTTCTGCCAGTGCCCCACCCCAGGGCTATTTCCCGAGGACGAAAGAATATTGCCTTCCATCCCATCATTGACGCTCATGTGCCCAACTCCAGGGCTGCTCTCTGAATTCAGCATCTCGTGAAGCATGGCCGCGTTGCCTTCGATTGGTGCGACTTCTTTGATACTTTCTGGCGCCCTGGAGTCACTCGCAACTCCTGGTGTTGCTTCTTTCTGTAAAAGCTCTACTGCAATCTTATTAACATATTGGGTAGAATTCTCAGAGTTGCTACTGGGATTGGACTCCGACTCCTTGTAGTTTGTGACATGGCCTCCAGGCGTGGAGGAAGTCACGGCCACGGCATCGAGATGAACGGAATTATGCTGCAGAACCCTGGCTTCCGCAAATTGTAAAGCAAATAGTGTAGTGAATAATAACAGCAGAAAACCCATTATGCGGAGGTGATCCGTGAAATGAATTCCAATGGATATGGTGAAATAACAATAAGATTATCAAATGGTAATTGATATTTGATCCTCGTAACGCTCGCAGAAAGCCGATCTGCCTGATGTTTGCAGATTATGACTATATTTTGAGAGAGTTGCAGAGAAAAGCGAGCCGAGATGAGGTTGGTTTGTTTGTTGGCATCGATATATATAGCTGCGGCAGACCAAAGAAGGTCGGCAATGCGAAACAGAGGGGAAGCCTCGCTGTGCTTGACCTGTTCTCGCTCGGCGAATGGAGCTATTATTGTTCTCGCTACGGCGGCAGCGTTTGCGTGTTGATCATGCCGACCGGGCTTCTCTATGCGGCATGCCGAACCGATTAATTGACTTTATAGTTTGATTTTTATGGTAATTCTGCCCACGGCGGCCACTGTGGACTTTTAGCTTTATAAAATTATAAAATTGGATTTATAAAGCCCTCGTCGGTGGCTGGCTCCGGACACCACCATCATCCAAAACCGTAGCCGTAGTCTAACGAGGCCGCAATTTCTCAAGTGTAATTAATGTTACAACTTTCTTTTGCAAAATAAGGCGTTTTTCCTTTTTGTTGTCTCTTAAATAACTCAATTGTATATTTCACAATTCCAAAAAGGTTACACGCTGAAAGAAACAAGTGATGCCATGATGCTATATGATACCCTATTTTTCAATAGACATTGAAGAAGCGTAATTCCCACAGTCGAGATTTTATTGGCCAACTTTATATCATATAGTAGTGATCAAATTTACATAGCAATTTTTTTTTTTTTTTTAATTTCATAGATTACAGTGGAGATGAATCTAAATTAATATGTTTGGATTAAATTAATATGTTTGGATTAAAATATATATTCAGTATTCAGACCAGTTTTAATCCTTTGACTTTAATTTCTTTAATATTATAATATATTCAGTATTCAGACTTTTATATTTAAAAATAAAAATAAAAAATTATATTTATTTTTAAATTAGAAAAATTTATATGTATATAAATTAAAATTATAGTACATATAATCTTTGTTGTACTAGTGACTTTCTTAGCTTTTTAAGATGTAAAAATTAAAGTGAGTTTGGGAGGCTTTTTTTCCAAGCTTTTTGAACATAAGAATAAAATCTTAAATCAAACTAACCTCTCATAGACATTAACCATCATTATCATTATCAATAAATTTAAATATTTTTAATTTATAATTATTTGATATTGAAAAATTAAAAATTATATTTAATCACTATAATCACTTAGCAAAATTACACTATATGTAATATATATAAACATATGTATGAATACGTATAAATATATATATACAAATAATAAATTAATTATTATTACTATTTATTAATTTTTTTAATTTATATTAATTATTGTTAAAAAATTTTTTTTTTTAATTATTAATAATGATTTAATAATATTGAGAATAATTAATAGATTATATATATATATATATATTGTGTTTTCACTTAATTATACCAAAAGAGTTTATATTAAATCTAAGGATTAATATTTTAAACTCTAGGAATAATATTATACTCTAGGAATGTGAACTTTCAGAGTAATAAACACAAGGGAATAATAAATCCAAGAGATTAATACTAAAAACCCAAGAGATTATAAACCCAAGGTAATAATATTAAATACAAGGGATTAATATTTTAAACCCAAGGTATATAAACTCTAAAATAATCATGGTTGACTATGCTACCATGGTTGATTTTCATATTGAGACAACTTTTGTCACAATGTGACATTGGACCATGGTTGACCATGGTCCACTATGATTCAACCATGGTCCACTATGATTTATTTTCATATCAATCCCTTGGGTTTATTAATCTAAGGGTTCATATTCCTAAGGTGTAATATTGTTCATTGGGTTTATAATATAAATATTTGGGTTTAAATATAAATGCCTTGGGTTTATAATCATGGTCAAGCATGGTAAACCATGGTCCAACATCGCATTGTGACTAAGATTTTCTCAATATGAAAATCATCCATGGTCCAATGTTGCATTTTTATAAAGATTGTCTTGATTTGAAAATTAATCACACTCAACCATGGTCAACCATGATCCAACATCGCATTGTGACAAATATTTTCTCAATATGAAAATGAATGGTCAACCATGTTTATTTTAGGGTTTATAATATTTATCTTTGGGTTTATATACTTTGTGTTTATAATATTATTACCCTGGGTTTATAATCCCTTGTATTTTTAGTATTAATCCCGTGGGTTTATAATATCAGTCCCATGGGGGTTACTAGTAGGGTATAGTATTATTCATAAGCTTTATAATATTAATCCTATGATTCAATACAAATCCCTTGAGTTTATAATCATGGTCGACTATGTTCAACCATGGTCCAATGTGACAATGTGACAATGATTGTCTCAATATGAAAATCAATCATGGTCAATCATGATTAACTGTGGTCAACCACACTCATAAATATCGTCTTAATATCAAAATCAACCATGGTAAACCATGGTTGACCATGCTCATTTTAGGGTTTATGTTATTTCTCTTAGGGTTTATATACCTAGGATTTATAATATTAATCCTTTTGATTTAATATTATTCCCTTGGGTTTATATTCTCCAAGGTTTTTAGCATTAATCCCTTAGATTGATTATTCCCTTCGGTTTATAATATCAATCCACTGATTTTATTAATATAAGGGTTCATATTCCTAGGGTGTAATATTGTTCATAAGGTTTATAATATAAAACCTTGGGTTTATAATATTGGTCAACCATGGTCTAATGTCGCATTGAGACAAATATTTCTCAATATGAAAATGAACCATGGTCAAACACGGTCAACCATGTTTATTTTAGAGTTTATAATATTTATCTTAGGGTTAATATTAGTAATCCCTTGGGTTTAATATTATTCCCTTGGGTTTGTAATACCTTAGGGTTTTAGAATTAATCACATTTTCAACCATTGCCCAACATTAAATTCTCACAAAAATTATTGTAGAATTAATCCCTTGGATTTATAATATCAATCCATTGGGTTTATTAATCTAAGGGTTCATATTCCTAGGGTATAATATTATTCATAAGGTCTATAATATTAATCCTAGGGTTTAATAAAAATCCCTTGGCTTTATAATAGCAGTTGACCATGGTCAGCCATGGTCCAACGTCGCATTGTCACAAAGATTGTCTAAATATGAAAATCTATCATGGTAAATCGTGGTCAACCATATTTATTTTGGGGTTTATAGTATTTATCTCAGGGTTTGTATACCTAATATTTACAATATGCCTTGGGTTTATTATTCCCTTGGGTTTATAACATCAATCCCTTGGGTCTATTAATCTAAGGGTTCATATTCCTAGGGTATAATAATATTCATGGGGTTTATAGTATTAATCATAGGGTTTAATATAGATCATTTAGGTTTATAATCATGGTCAACCATGGTCAACTATGTTTATTTTAGGGTTTATAATATTTATCTTAGGATTTGTATATACCGTGTGTTTATAATATTTATCCCTTAGGTTGAATATTATTCTCTTAGGTTTATAATCTCGTTTGGTTTGGGTTTATAATATCAATACCTTAGGGTTGTTAATCTAAGGGTTCATATTACTAGGGCATAATATTATTCATAGGGTTTGTATTTTTAATATTTAGCTTTAATATAAATCTCTTGGGTTCATGGTTCAACCATAGTCCAATGTCACATTGCGACAAAAAAATTCTCAATATGAAAATCAATCATGGTCCAACGTTGTGACAAAGATTGTCTCCATATGAAAATCAATCATGGTGTACCATGGTCAACCACGGTCCAAGATCACATTGTGATAAATATTATCTTAGTATGAAAATAATCCATGATTATTTTAGGGTATATAATATTTATCTTAGCATTTACATAACTTGGGTTTATAATATTAATCCCTTGGGTTTCATATTATTCCCTTGGGTTTATAATATCAATCCCTTGGGTTTATAATATCAATCCATTGGGTTTATTAATCTAAGAGTTCATATTCCTTTGGTATAATATTATTCATAGGGTTTATAATATTATTCATTTTCCAATGCCGCATTGTGACAAAGATTGTCTCAATATGAAAATATATCATGGTGAACCATGGTGAACCATGTTTATTTTAGGGTTTATAGTATTCATTTTAGGGTTTATATACATAAGGTTTATAATATTCCTTGGGTTTATTAATCTAAGGGTTCATATTCCTAGTGTATAATATCATTCATAGGGTTTATGATATTAATCCTAGAGTTTAATATAAATCCCTTGGGTTTATAATCATGGTTAACTATGGTCAACCATGTTTATTTTAGGATTTATAATATTTATCTTAGGGTTTATGTACTTTGTGTTTATAATATTACTACCTTTGGTTTATAATCCCTTGAGTTTTAGCATTAATCCATTGGGTTTATAATATCAATCCCTTGGGGTTATTAATAGGGTATAATATTATTCATAAGGTTTATAATTTAAATCCTAGGGTTCAATAAAAATCCTGTGGGTTTATAATCATGGTCAACCATGGTCCAATGTTACAATTATCATTTACACAATCAGTAAGAATGTTTGCTGCTGTAGCCGCCTCCTCTGCTGCCTTCTCTGCCCTTCTGATTTGTGCATCCCAGTTATTGAAAAGTATTTCTTTATCGTTTTCATTAATAATTGGTGCACCGGCTTTTCTTCCTTCTTCTGTTTTCTGCCATACCAAATAATCATTGATCTTTTCATTAATTAAATCATAATAATTTCGTAAATCTACGACATGATTTGTGATTTTATCACTCTCTTGGAAAAAAGAATTCCATTGTAAGATCTTTTGGCATAACACTTCTTCTTGTTGCAGTAGTTGATTGTTTAAAGAGATAGTTTCTGAAATAAACTCTGGAAGCTTAGGATCGTCTTTGTGCTGATCTTGGATAATCTGTATTTGTTTTTCTTTATCAGCCAAGATTTTTTGATGTCCTATTTGCATTTCTTGAAGTTGTTGTTGTATTTCTTCAAGTTTCAATTGTGCTTCATTATTGGCCTGTACCTGTTGCAATTGGTGTTGTAGAACTTTTATCTGTTCTTCTTTTTCATTTAATAAGAGTTGTATCTCGAATGCTTTATCAATAGTTGCAGAAGCATAAGCCCCTCTCATTTGAGATAACTTAGCAAGATTCTCAGTAGGCTCTGTGGAAGGATCCTTCCACAAGACATCTAGTTGTTCTGCTTCAGTAGCAATTGCACCTTCTAACTTTATCTTTTTTCTCTGTTTCTTCACTACTGCTTTGTATTTTGGGCTGTAGAATACATCTAGAGGAGGAATTTCCTCTACATTAAGTACAATTTCAGAGGAGGGTGTGATAGGTATGTGCTCAGTTACTGTGGCTGTGCTACTTATTCCTGTGCTCAAAACTTTGGTTGTTTGTACATGGGTCTTTACATTCTGTCCTTCTACATTAATCAATTGGTTAAAGATTTCCCATTCTTTGTCTAATTCAATGGTGACTGACTGTTGCTGTACATTGGTAGGAGGAGGATTGGTCTGTTGAGAAGTCAAAATTTGCTGTTGAGGAAGTTCTTTCGATTGCGCAGAATCTTTCATTGATTCTTCAATTTTATCTTCCTTTTCATTAGACTTATTGGAATGTTCAGAAGTCTCTCTGTCAGATTTTGACTTAGATTTATCTATACTCAAACTGTCGTTAAAAATAACACTAGGAATTTGTTCCCTTGCGGGTTCCAAGCGTAGATTTTCCAAAGGAATAACAATTAGTCTTCTCTCTCTGTAAAGTTTAAATTCCTGGAATTCCTCTGGAGATAATTGCATTTGAGCTGAATTCAAAACTTCTTTAAATGAACCTCTTGTTTGGAACATATCATCAAACAGATCCTGTTCCCTGGAAAATTCCCTTACTCGGATTGCATTGGTAAAATTCTTAACAATATTATTTGGGTCAAATAACCTTCTCGAAAATTTGAACATCTGTAAGCATGTAATGTTGCTTACTTCTTTGAATGCATGACCAACATCAAACAGTGAAAATGTTCCACAGTTTACGGGAAATTGTGGCCAACTGCCTTTCTTCTTCTCTTTTAATTCCTTTGTTAAACCTCCTTGGCCATAGGTCTGATAAGCAATCTCCCGAGCTACAAGTCTATCTGGAACATATAGGGGTAAAACATGGGGGGAAGCAGAACTTCCAAAAACCCTAACATAAGTGAACAATTCTTCTCCAAACCATCTCGCGACGGGGAGAATTTCGACCTCTGTTTCTGGGGATAACCTTGGGGCATCCTTATTATGCAATGTTCTATACAATGGCAGCATTACACCATGGCAAATTTGGTAAAAATGGGGGACAAACTTAGCCTCCCATAGTTCCTTATGGTACACATGAATAGACAAAGGATCGTGGATAGTCCATTGCCAACCCATCACAGGGAATTTAGAGACAAAACAGATAGCGTCCATGACATAAGAAGATAAATAAAAAGGCAGATAAATCCGCTGAGAAACATTTCGTTTGGACCGGTAGTGAAAGATAGCAGTGGTCAAATTATCAGATAAGATTTTGGCCCAGTCTACAATTGTAGAATTAACGACAGCATTCAACGAAGGGAGCCATTCAGGCAAGACCATATTTATGTTAGGCTTTCCAAAAATCCTGCATAACATGGCAGCAGCAAAACAATAAGGAGAGGTAAGTGAACCAGTACTGTACATACCATGTTTTTTTTTCTTCAACGGTTCATCTCTTTTGGTCCACGCTTGTGTGCATTCTGAAAAATTTGCATGTTCTCTGGAAAAATCTTCCATGAATTGCTTATTATAAGTCGCCTGAGGTTCTGGCAACTGATACATCAGCCTCAAATCTTCTGTAGTGAACGACCCGATTATCTCTTGAGTTGGAGTTCTAAATTGCCTGTCTGAAATATCGGTGCTGTCTAGCACCCATTTCACCATGTTTTTATATGGAAGAATCCTCAGCCTTGCCGCTATTCTATGCAGAAATGAACAAGCCAGTTCTTTAAGGGTTGCCTCAGACATATTACTGGAACCTGTTGTAGCCGCAACTTTCATCACCACTGGATTTTCTTCTTCCAGCAAATTATACATTCCTTCCCAAGTGGTTATACCGACATCCTTATTGCAAGCGGTGTCTACATACAGTGAAGCCCTTTCTCTGTTTTCAGAATTTGAGCTCTTCTCTTTCTTACCCATAATATTCTGTGAACGCTTTGTATAGATGTTTTCTCCTTCGTGCCTTCGTTTTACGAGTTAAATGAGAGTAATGGCATAAGAAAGGTGATGAGATAGTTTTAAATGCAAAGGCGGATGAAATATATTATTATAACGTGAAACAACTTTCAATCAAAACAAAATCTCATTTACCATTAATTGACAATCCATTCATTTAATCCAATCATTAAAGCGCAAAACAGATATTGATTTATGGGAAGATTTTCTTTGAACAACGCGCTTTTAAGAATCTGCGACATTGCGATTTGCGCAATATCGCAATATCGCAATATCACAAAACGTAACCATTGCAATTTTGCAAATAGCGCAAAAGCACAAATTCACATTGCAATTTTGCAAATAGCGCAAAAGCACAAATCGCAAATAGTGCAAAAGCGCAAAATTGTAAATAGCGCAAAAAGTATTCGTTTAACATTTCTTTTTTTTGCGCTATGCGATCTGCGACCAATGTGTTATTATATAGGCTTTTTGGGATCGCGTTATCACAAAATCGCAATTTCAGTTTTACAAAAGATATATACCATTTTGCGATGGATGCACTATTTCGCTTAAAGAACAATTTTATTGTAATCTATCATAAACTTAAGTGTTTCTTAAGGTTTCTTCTAAGGGATTTCCCTAAGTTATGATAGAAAGTTTTATTTGAAAAGGAAAACAAATCCTAATTGATTTTTTTGGATTTTTTAACTAAGGGTCCCCATTTATTTAGTATTATTACTAATATTAAATAAAAAAGGGGGGTTGTTGCTGGTCACAACAATTGGCGATTCACTGAAAGAAACAGTTATCTCTGAAAAAATAAAATGAACACTATATTTCTAGTAAATAAAGATTTTTAAAGATAATGAAAACTATCTTAAGATATTTTAAATAAAATCTAACTATGAAAAAGAAATAAAAATCATTCACAATTTCTTTCTAATTCCTTAAGAATAAAAACATTTTGGGTTATCTCAAGCTTTGATTGGTGTTAATAATGAAGTAAGTGGATTTCTCCAAGTTTTGGTTTTATAATATACTCTATTGCCATAGGTATTGCCTCTGCTGCCAGCAAACATTCATAGTCTCGACAGGGTTACCTTTAAACCATTAACCATTCATTGTCCCATCCAACTAAAATTATGAATTTTTAAAAGATAAATTCATAAGACCTATTATCTCATGTTTTTGTCTTTTACTTATTTTTTATTTTTAAGAGTCATTGTTCTAGTTTGATAGCCAGTTAATAACAATGCCATTCACTAGTTATAATTAAACTGAACAAGCTGGCTCGTGATGAGACCCCTTATCTTATATTTATAAGCCATTACCCTGTTTTGGTATGCAGTATTGGTAATGTCAGTTTTATTACTCTTTATGAACATGGTAAGTCGGCTCATAATGAGACCTCTTATCTCTTAAATTTTCATATAATTTCTTAGAATTACATTCTAAAAAATCACAACTCAAATGGATGGGGTGAAATAGTTTTATCCTTAAGAATCAATGGATGACAATTTTCAGAGTTTTTTTGAGTACCAAGACTTTGAAAAATCTTTACTTTTATAGATAACCTTTCTCTGCTCAATAAACTTATAATGATTTACATTCTCCTCAAGTTTTCAAAAGATCATGCAAATGATTGGAATAATCTTTCAAAGTTTAATATCTTATTTTAAACTATCCAAAAAAAACTGTGATCGTCTCTTTAAAAATTCTTATTTACACAAAATAAATATTTATAATATTTTTCCTAAGAAATTTTCCTAAATAGTAAACAGTCAATTAGAGACTTATTAGCAACCTTTATTTGCAAAAACAATCAAAAAACTTTGCAGAAAGGAATATGTACAGTTTAAGAAGGGGTTACCTCCTTATGAAAATAATTTCTTCAAGATAAGCCCATTTACAGGAAGAGATTCTCTCTTACCTGTTAGATCTTGGAGTATGAATGTATTTGAGCCTATCTTTTCAACGATCTGAAATGGTCCAAGTCACATTTTCTGAAATTTGGTATGCTTACCTTTTTCTTCATGTGCTTTATCCCATTTCAGAACAAGATCCCCAATTGACAAAATTTTTGAGCTGGTAGAACTTGCATCAAAAGAAGATTTTACAAGCTATTGATGTTTTTCATGAATAATTTTTTCTTTATCTCTATCTTCTTCTAGTTTAAGGATTTGATCATATCTCAATTGAATGGATGAAGAAGGATTTTCTTCAATAAATTGCACTAGGGCTAATGATGGAAGAATTAAATTTGATGGTATCATAGCTTCTTTTCCATAAACTAAATTGAAAGGTGAAATCCCTATTGAAGCTTTTTCAGTGATACGATCAGCCCATAATGCAAAGATTAAAGACTTGTGCCAATTCTTTTGATTTTGATCAATGGTCCTTTTAATGATTTTGATAAGATTTTTGTTAGTGGATTCAGCCAAACCATTACCTTGTGGATAATAATTTGTTGAATATTTCAATTTAAAACCTCTTTTGACTGCAAATTCTATTAAACTATTTCCGGAAAAGTAAGATGCATTATCAAAGACAAGAGCGTTGGGTACACCAAACCTGGTTATGATGAATTGATCTATGAAATCAATAATTGCATCAGAATTGGCTACCTTCAACGGGATTGCTTCTACCCATTTTGTAAAGTAATCAGTTGCAGTAAGGATGTACTTGTGTTGTTTGGAAGAATGAGGTACTATCTCACCAATAATTTCAAGCCCCCATTGTTCGAATGGTTGCTCAATAGTCACTGGTTGCAAAGGAAAAGCTGGTTTCCTTTGTCTTCCACTTGTAGTTTGACAAATTCGGCACTTCCTTACGTAATCATGCGTATCTTTAAAAAGGGTAGGCCAATAATAACCAGCACGAATTATTTTGTGAGCTATGGTATCACCTCCAAAATGACCTCCTGCTGGTCCATCATGAAATTCCTGCAAAACCTTTTCAGCTTCAGTCTTTTCAAGACATCTTAATAAAATTGAATCATAATTTTTTCTAAATAACACATTATCAATGATCTGGTATTTAATAGCCTTTAACCTTAGAGCGCGTTTACTCTTATAGCTGAGATTAGAAGGAGCATACCCATTTTTCAAGTAATAGATAAGATCAGCATACTGAGATTCAGAATCTATAACACTTATCTGACTTACTTGAATATCTTGATTTGAATCTTGATTTTCTGGTATGTTATGAGCTCCTGCCAATAATCTGCAAAAACCTTGTCCTCTAACAATCTTAGCAGGTTTAATATCAATATCATATTCTTGCAAGGCTGTTACCCAGTAATCTCTCTTTTCTCCTACTTCTTTTTGAATTAATAATTGCCTCACTGCAGAGAATGGGACAATGCTTTTTGTATGTGTTTTCAAGAGAAAAAGTCTGAAATGTTTGATTGATTTAAACACGACAAAGGCTTGTTTTTCAACATCGGAATAATTAAGCTCAGCTCCTTGCAGATTTGAGCTAAAGAAAGAAATTGGTGCTTCAATTTTTTGATCATTGAGCTGTGTTAAAACAGCTGCATAGGATGTTTCGGTGGCCAAAGTATACAAAATAAAATCTTTAGAAAAATCCGGGGTATTCAATGCTGGTGCATTAATAATCGCTTGTTTAATTGCCTCAAAGGCTCCTTTATCTTTATGCCCCCATTTGAATACTGAATTCTTCTTGATCATATTTTTCATAGATAAAACAATAAAAGAAAAATCAGGAATAAATCTTTTTACAAAATTGATCTGCCCAAGAAATGATTGCATGGATTTTTTGTTATGAGGTAAAGAAATATCAGAAATTTCTTTCACTCTATCTGGATCAATATATATACCATCTTTTGACACAACAAATCCTAAGATTTTTCCTTCATCCAAAGCAAAGAAAGATTTCTTTGGATTCAAGGAAATACCAAACCTTCTACATCTTTCAAATATTTGCTTTAAATCATGTACATGATTGGTTCTCTTATTTGAAAATACTGTTATGTCATCAAGATAAACAACAACTGATTTATTGATCAGACTTTTAAATGTTATGTCCATGGCTCTTTGGAAAGTTGCTCCTGCATTTATTAGACCAAAGGGCATTTTCTGATAAGCATAAGTTCCCCATTTTGTTCTGAAAGTCGTTTTCAATCTGTCATCTGGATGAACTAAAACTTGATTATAGCCTGAAAATCCATCAAGAAAGGACACGAGTTCAGAACCAGCTACCTTTTGAAGTATCTATTCCATGGTTGGCAATGGGAAATTGTCTTTTAAACATGCCTTGTTTAAATTTCTAAAATCAATACAGATTCTTATATCACCATTTTTCTTCCTTATAGGTACCATATTGGAAACCCAATTGGAGTGCCTCACAGGAAAAATGATTTTGGCTTTTAAAAGTTTATTAAGTTCTGATTTGATTTGTCCTTCGAGATTTGGATGAACCTTCCTTAACTTTTGTTGAACAAGTTTAATATCAGGAAGCATTGGAATTGTGTGTTGAATAACCGAAGTATCATAGGTTTTTAAATCATCATAATTCCAAGCAAAAACGTTTTTATATTTTTTCAAGAGTTTAATGAAAGCATTCCTTTCCTCTGGTGTTAAATTGAATCCTAAATTAACGTTTTGAGGTTTAGAATCAGAACCAAGATTTACTAATTCAAACTTCAAAGTGGAACTTTGAAGTTTAGCATTAGTGACTTTCTTGAATCTGTCTTTAATATCATATAAGTCCTTTAATTTAACAACAGATTTTGGAATGGGATTTTCATTATCTTTTGAGGCAATTTGTAAATCATGATCATCCTCATCAATAATTTTTTCATCATATGATTTCTCTGAAGTCATGAAATTTAAAATATCTTGATCATGATAGAAAACTCTCCAATTTGTGACATTATCTGGGACAGATGGGCGAAAAATCAATTCTACAGAAAACCTATCAGGACTGCAATCTTCAGCAGGAAGGAGTTTAGATGCAACATTAGCTAACAAGTCAGCTGATGTATTTTGATTCCTAGGAATAGAAGAAATATCGAATGCTAAAAAATGAGTGGTAAGATATTGTACTAGGGTTTGATAGTGTTTAAGATGTCCTGAAAGGCAATGAATAGTATTCCTAACTTTTTTTATGACAATTTCGGAATCACCAAAGACTTTCAAGTATTTAACATCTAACCCTATAGCTTTATAAAGTCCTTGAATCAAGGCTTCATATTCTGTGGTATTGTTCGTACACTCAAATTCTAACCTACATGACAGCATGGTTTTCTCTCCATCTGGATCAATTAAGATGCATCCAGCTCCAGCTCCATCACTAGACTTTGATCCATCAAAATATAACGACCAAAATAAAGATTTATCTGTTGGCTTATCTACAATTACATCATAAATATTTACAATTCTGGAAGAATCAGATTGTGAAAAATTTTCTATTTGAGAAACAAAATTATTTACAAAAAAAGGTGATTGAGGTGCTTTGAATTTTCCAAGAAATGACTCAGCAGAATAACCTCCAAGAATATTGTTGTTGAATGCCACAGGCTCATTAGGTTGTTCAAATTCAGTGACAGTATGCGTCATATGTTTTTCTCGTTCAACTTTGATTTGATTTGGTTTCCCTTTATAGGGAAGCCACATATGTGAATAATCAGTTGAGATATAACCATTAAGTTTCACAGACTAGTCCCTGCTTAAGATTAATCCATAGAATTCAGGAATATCTGCAATCAAAATATCAATTCTTTGGACAATCCTAGGATCGGAAGCTAATCTGATAGTAACTGAATTTATTTCTCCTACAACTTAAACTTTAGAGTGATCTAATTGAACAATATGAACTGCCGATTTCTGTGGTTCGATATTCAATTTGGCACAAACAGAAGTAGGCATTATATTATAGGAAGCTCCAGAATCAATTAAACAATTATGCAGATTTTTATTGTACATTTCATAAGTCAAAAGAAAAGGAGGAGTCTGCGAATTTGAATTTTCTCCAATGAGCATGGTATCAGTAGCATCTACCTTATCTGGTGGCTTACCAGCTCCTCTAGCTGCTTTTGCAACTACACCACTTGGTAAAGGAGCAATTGGTGTAGCGTTTAATTATTTTAATAGCAACTTCTGCTGGTGTTTTAGTTTGCTGAGTTCATGTAAGGAAATGTTGGCTTTAATCTTTTTCATGTCTTCAACAATGTTATACTCCATAGGATCTGATACTACTAAAGTCTTTGTTGTTGATGTAGGAGGATTAGAAGAAGATGGCTGATTCTGAGTAGGTAATGGAGAAGCTTTCTTTGCTGGGGATTTGTCTTTGGTACTTAGAGTTGTAATTTTCTTTTTAGGAGCTGTTTTTACAGGCTCCGATGTAGATTTACTCCTAGTACTTACCGGCATAGCTTCTTGTTCAACCTCACTATCAGAATTAGGGAGAATAAAATCCCACATTCCATGCAATTCAGCTATTTCTTCATTCTCATCTTCCTCATCTAATACTAAGGATGTATCTTCTTCTTCTTCCTCTTCTTCTGATTCTGCATAAGAGATTGCATTAGGAGGTTTAGATTCAACTTGGTTTCTTTTGAAATTTCGGAATGGTTTTTTGGTAGAAGTTTCAGTTACTTGTTTTTTAATTTCAACCATTTCATTTGACATGGTTTTAAGAAATTTCTGTAAACCTTCCATGTCGTATGGGTCTTTGGCCTTTTTCTTTGAATCATCTTTGAAGCTAACTTTCTTTGATTTCCTTTCCTCAATAGCATTTTTCTTTTCTAGAGAAATAATTCGTTTCTCTACTGCAATAGCCTCTTTCATATTCTCGGCTAATGTAGGTTTTGCAGCTCTATCTACAAACATTGCTATGTTTGAGGGTAAAGCAATTATGTACCATTCACTTCTGACCTGTTCACTAGGCCTTGAATATGTGTGGATTTTGTTCAAGAGTTTGTTGAATCTAGCGTTGAAATATTTAATGGGTTCGTTGGGTTCTGCTTTCAAATTTGAGAGATCATTGATTAAAGTAGCTATTGATCTGTCATCTCCAAATTTGGTTAAAAAATGATCTGCAAAAATGGCCAACTTGTTATGGATCCTGAAGGTAATGAAAAGTACCAGGATCCTGCTGCCCCTTGAAGAGTATAAGGGAATAGTCTGACTACAACATCTTCATGTACGACTCCATTCAAATTTACAGCCAACATAAAGTTATTGATATGTTCTTCAGCTTGAATTCTAAGATCTGGACTAAACTTTGGAAGCCATTTTCCAGGATTGTCAGGTAAATCATGTAAAGGTGCAGGCATGTTGACAGCCCCTGGAGTAGCCCATGGTCTAGCCATTATTGGAACAACTATTGGAGGAGTAGTAGAGGCTGGTGGTGTCTGAATCAAGGTTGTTGGAATAGATGATGTTAATATTGATGATGATTGAGCAGACGATGATTGAGCAGATGATGTGGAAACAACTGTACTTTGTTGAGTTGGGATTTCGAAAATAGGTAATTGAATATTAGATGAAGAACTTATATCACTTATGATTCCGATTGAGTTTTTCTTGTCTTGACTCTACTATGTAAAGGGAATTCTTTCGGAGAAATACCAAGTTTTTCACTTTGAAGCCTAGTAAGAGGTTTTGAAGAAACAAATTTTGAAGTTACACTACCTTCAGATATTTCAGACTCATCTAGAGATAATGAGAATCCTTTCAATTTATGAATTAAATCTTAAACTTCAGGAGACTCAGGATTTTGATTGTCTGAATGTTTTGAGATTTTGGTAGTGGGTGTATGAATATTCTTCTCAATTCCTTCTATAGGATTTTGTATTTCAGAAGAAATTGAAGAAGTTGATGAGGGTGTTTTGCTCTCAGAATGGCTTGTAGGTAAATATTTACTTGCCATTCATAGCTCATGCCCTCCTTCTAGCGCCAAAAATGTTGAAGCCTAGAAAATCTCTACTTCAAACATTGGGTAAAACCACCCGGTCGGGACCTTAGGACAACTCCTTTTCCGTTTGGTATGGTGGCTCCGACTGGATTTAAAGGACCAGTTTCCTTATAACTAATGGGTTGGTGATGGGTTGATTTGGATGGGTGAAAATGGGACTAAATTGACTGAAATAGAACTATCTAATTTAAACTAAACACTGTTAAAGAAATTCTAACACTAACTTGGGAAATCATATGTGAATACAACTTAAGATTATTCCAATTTAACAATAACCATAAAAATGTATTATCATTTAAATCGAAATGTGCAGAAACAAATAAAGATAACTCTGTTTAAGAAATTAAACAGAGTTGTATTAACATATTGCATTCATCATAATATATCATCTACATATACTTATGAAATATAACATTTCAATTATACTAAAAAGTGATATATATAAAGAAACGTTATGAAAACAAATATCTGTAAATGATAGAAAATTTTAAAGCGAATATCATAAGACAAAAGAAATCAACAGTGAACAGATAAAAATACCTTATTCATCTTGAAAGCTTTCAAATGAAATCTGATACTCTAATCCAGTAATTCTGATGCAAAATCAAATTCCAAGGTACAGAAATGCAACACTTTAAAGATAATTCCACATAAAATCACCAGATGTGATCCTTTATAAAATATAAAAGTCAGTGGAGTACAGAAATGTAATCTCCAAGTCAAAAATATTATAATTCAGGACCCTTCTCTAAATGCATGAGAAGGGTTTACATACTACTTAGCTAAATCTAAAAATAGCCTATTACAAAAATTAAGGATTCGGTTTAATGACCGTCCTTTTCCTAGGCAAAAATACAGTAAAATTAAAACTAAATCTAAAAATAAAGACTATTAACTAACTATTTTTGAACTTGATTTTTAAACTTGCAGGCATCTAGCATAGTTTTGAGAAGATGTGGTTGACCGACTTCAGAATTCAACTGTCTTGAAAAGAAAGAGTCGGCAAGTGTAGGCGCAATCTTCTCAGTAGAATTGATGATACAATTAAGCGCACTGTGCTAACTGTGTGGCTTCACTAAGTATGTCCAGTAAGAGTCCCAATTTAATCTTGTCAGCCCTTGGATTGATTTTGCTCTTTCTTCTGCCTTTTGCCTCCATTCTGTTTGCAGTTGATTCACGTGTGGGAGATATCCCGGAACAGTTTCTGAAATCAAATTAGCTTTGTGCAAATTATCATTTACACAATCAGTAAGACTATTTGCTGCTGTAGCCACCTCCTCTACTGCCTTCTCTGCCTTTCTGATTTGTGCATCCCAGTTATTGAAAAGTATTTCTTTATGGTTTTCATTAATAATTGGTGCACCAGCTTTTCTTCCTTCTTCTGTTTTCTGCCATACCAAATAATCATTGATCTTTTCATTAATTAAATCATAATCATTTCATAAATCTACGACATGATTTGTGATTTTATCACTCTCTTGGCAAAAATAATTCCATTGTAAGATCTTTTGGCATAACACTTCTTCTTGTTGTAGTAGTTGATTGTTTAAAGAGATAGTTTCTGAAATAAACTCTGGAAGCTTAGGATTATCTTTGTGCTGATCTTGGATAATATGTATTTGTTTTTCTTTATCAGCCAAGATTTTTTGATGTCCTATTTTCATTTCTTGAAGTTTTTGTTGTAATTTTTCAAGTTTCAATTGTGCTTCATTATTGGCCTGTACCTGTTGCAATTGCTGTTGTAGAACTTTTATCTGTTCTTCTTTTTCATTTAATAAGAGTTGTATCTCGAATGCTTTATCAATAGTTGCAGAAGCATAAGCCCCTGTCATTTGAGATAACTTAGCAATATTCTCAGTAGGCTCTGTGGAAGGATCCTTCCACAAGACATCTAGTTGTTCTGCTTCAGTAGCAATTGCACCTTCTAACTTTATCTTTTTTCTCTTTTTCTTCACTACTGCTTTGTATTTTGGGCTGTAGAATACATCTAGAGGAGGAATGTCCTCTACATTAAGTACAATTTCAGAGGAGGGTGTGATAGGTATGTGCTCAGTTACTATGGCTGTGCTACTTATTCCTGTGCTCAAAACTTTGGTTGTTTGTACAGGGTTCTGTACATTCTCTCCTTCTACATTAATTGATTGGTTAAATCTTTCCCATTCTTTGTCTAATTCAATGGTGACTGACTGTTGCTGTACATTGGTAGGAGGAGGATTGGTCTGTTGAGAAGTCAAAATTTGCTGTTGAGGAAGTTCTTTCGATTGCGCAAAATATTTCACTGATTCTTCAATTTTATCTTCCTTTTCATTAGACTTATTGGAATGTTCAAAAGTCTCTCTGTCAGATTTTGACTTAGATTTATCTGTACTCGAATTGTCGTTAAGACTAACACTAGGAGTTTGTTCCCCTGCGGGTTCCAAGCGTAGATTTTCCAAAGGAATAGCAATTAGTCTTCTCTCTCTGTAAAGTTTAAATTCCTGGAATTCCTCTGGAGATAATTGCATTTGAGCTGAATTCAAAACTTCTTTAAATGAACCTCTTGTTTGGAACATATCATCAAACAGATCCTGTTCCCCGGAAAATTCCCTTACTCTGATTGCATTGGTAAAATTCTTAACAATATTATTTGGGTCAAATAACCTTCTCAAAAATTTGAGCAGCTGTAAGCATGTAATGTTGCTTACTTCTTTGAATGCGTGACCAACATCAAACAGTGAAAATGTTCCACAGTTTACGGGAAATTGTGGCCAAATGCCTTTCTTCTTCTCTTTTAATTCCTTTGTTAAACCTCCTTGGCCACAGGTCTGATAAGCAATCTCCCGAGCTACAAGTCTATCTGGAACATATAGGGGTAAAACATGGGGGGAAGCAGAACTTCCAAAAACCCTAACATAAGTGAACAATTCTTCTCCAAACCATCTCGCGGCGGGGAGAATGTCGACCTCTGTTTCTGGGGATAACCTTGGGGCATCCTTATTATGCAATGTTCTGTACAATGGTAGCATTACACCATGGAAAATTTGGTAAAAATGGGGGACAAACTTAGAATCCCATAGTTCCTTATGGTACACATGAATAGGTAAAGGATCGTGGATATTCCATTGCCAACCCATCACAGGGAATTTAGAGACAAAAAAGATAGCGTCCATGACATAAGAAGATAAACAAAAAGGCGGATAAATCCGCTGAGAAACATTTCGTTTGGACCGGTAGTGAAAAATAGAAGTGGTCAAATTATCAGATAAGATTTTGGCCTAGTCTACAATTGTAGAATTAACGGCAGCATTCAGCAAAGGGAGCCATTCAGGAAATATCATATTTATGTCAGGCTTTCCAAAAAGCCTGCATAACATGGTGTTTGGTCAATTTAGTGTGTCCTAAATTGTTGCATTTAATTTGTCAATCCGGGATTCGTAAGCTGATGAAGTGCGGCGCACTATATGTGCAAGATAACCTATTTCTTAACTTTTTGTGGTTTTTGGTTTTCTAAGATGAAATGGAACTTCTAAAATGAAAACAAGTATGGTTATGTTTGTTCAAGGAAATGATATCCTCTATAATGATTTACCAACTTGAAACTTAAAAAGGAATTTGAAAATTACAATGACAAAACTTGAAAGGAAATGAAAATGGGCGGCTGAAATGAAAAGATGCTGCTAATCTAATGAATCAAAAACAGTGAACTAGTGAGCATGAAACCAAAATATTCTTGCTGCTGTCTAAACAAAAAATAAATTATGCTGAAAGAAATCCAAAAGTTGCAATAAAGTAAATCTAAATCAAATTACATCAATTTGTCTTCTGATCCCTCATCAGTAGTCCAGCTATGATTTTCGGAAGTAACCATAAACAACTTGAGTAACTGATATCTAACTTTCAGAAAGTAAACTAATATCAAATCATACATTCATAATTCAATCCCTCACCATCAGTCCAGCTGTGGCTTTCGGAGGCAACTGAAGATGTCATGCACAATTTAATATATCTAAATTTGCAGAAAGGAAACTAATACCAAACTACACATTTCATAATACAATCCCTCACCATCAGTCCAGCTGTGGCTTTCGGAGGCAACTGAAGATGTTATGAGCAGTTTAATATGTCTAAATTTACAGAAAGGAAACTAATACTAAACTACACATTTCATAATACAATCCCTCACCATCAGTCCAGCTGTGGCTTTCGGAGGCAACTGAAGATGTTATGAGCAGTTTAATATATCTAAATTTGCAGAAAGGAAACTAATACTAAACTACACATTTCATAATAAAATCCCTCACCATCAGTCCAGCTGTGGCTTTCGGAGGCAACTGAAGATGTTATGAGCAGTTTAATATATCTAAATTTAACTACTGAAGCAAATGAGCAAAACTGAATTAAACAAAGCAGTGCTGAAATTAAACAGAAACTAAGAAAAACAGATTAGCAGCAGAACAATGTTAATCCCATGTCATTAGTCAAAAAGCTATGAAAATGCCCAGGCTGCCTATCTATAACCTGAAACAAGAACACTGATCAGTGATTAACAACATAAAACATGAAAGACAAAAGTGAAATGGAAAGCATGAAAGTTTATAAACAGAAATGAAGTATATGAAAAATGCAATGTATAAACATGTGAATGGATTATGGTACAATGAGCTTTAAAGAAATGAAATAAGAACTATACAATAATGCACATAACCTCAGCTGAGCAGGGGCCCTCTACACCAGCCTTGGCAACAATCTTCAAGTACGAATTAAGTCTGAAAACAGAGTCTTCTTATATTAAAATGTAGTCATAACAGTAAGGTAGTATTACGGCACTAAGGCAACATAATTACATTACAGAGAAGACTAATAAAAGATAACAGAGACTAACATCGACTAACTCTATATGCATATGCAAACGCATTATATATAACAAAAGAAATATAACTGTCTTCCTAAAGTTTATGCTAATACAAAACACGTAGACCATTACGTCCACAGATCTAGGATCATGGCCGTGTTGGAAAGTAAATCTATGAGGAGTGGATGCTTGAATCGGCCATGGAGCCATGTACGATGTCGACTTGTCCTCCGCAAGCCCAAAACGGCCATATGAACCTTCACGGGACACGAAACAGCTGCGTCACCACAAGACTCACGGTTGACTTGCGGGACGCCTTGACCGCGGGCCTCTTTAGATGAGTTGCTCAACTGCTCAGACATTAACCATGTCCACATCATTCCCCCGACTTGCCCATGTGGCTCGTTTTTCCTGTAGACACCCGTAACATAGAGTTTCACAAAATGGCTGCGGAAAGTTGCAGCAGCTGCGGAAAGTGGCAAGATTCCGCAGCTAAATGAACAAAATCTAAATCAAACAGCAGACACAAAAATATAGTTAAAAACCATGTTAGATGCTCTTTTGAAATTAATATACAATGATATTGACAACTTGGGAGGTTCAGGTGAGTGAAAAAGGTATAGAAAAGTGTATGGAAAAGATGCAGAATTGAGACTCAACACATGGCAGCAGCAAAACAATAAGGAGAGGTAAGTGAACGAGTACTGTACATACCGTGTTTGTTTTTCTTCAACGGTTCATCTCTTTTGGTCCACTCCTGTGTGTATTCCGACAAATTTGCATGTTCTCTGGCAAAATCTTCCATGAATTGCTTATTATAAGTCGCCTGAGGTTCCGGCAACTGATACATCAGCCTCAAATCTTCCGTAGTGAACGACCCAATTAGCTCTTGAGTTGGAGTTCTAAATTGCCTGTCTAAAATATCGGTGCTATCTAGCACCCATTTCACCATGTCTGTATACGAAGGAATCCTCGGCCTTGCTGCTATTCTATGCAGAAATGAACAAGCCAGTTCTTTAAGGGTTGCCTCAGACGTATTACTGGAACCTGATGTAGCCGCAACTTTCATCACCACAGGATTTTCTTCTTCCAGCAAATTATACATTCCTTCCCATGTGGTTATACTGGCATCCTTATTGCAAGCGGTGTCTGCATACAGTGAAGCCATTTCTCTGTTTTCAGAATTCGAGCTCTTCTCTTTCTTATCCATAATGTTCTGTGAACGCTTTGTATAGACGTTTGCTCCTTCGTGCCTGTGTTTTACGAGTTAAATGAGAGTAATGGAATAAGAAAGGTGATGAGATTGTTTTAAATGCAAAGGCAGATGAAATATATTATTATAACGTGAAACGACTTTCAATCAAAACAAAATCTCATTTATCATTAATTGACAATCCATTCATTTAATCCAATCATTAAAGCGCATAATGGATATTGATATATGGGAAGATTTTCTTTGAACAACGCACTTTTATGAATATGCGACATTGCGATTTGCACAATATCACAATATCGCAATATCGAAATATCACAAAACGTAACCATCGCAATTTTGCAAATAGCAAAAAAACGCAAATTGTAAATAGCGCAAAAGCGCACATCGCAAATATCGCAAAAGCGCAAAATTGTAAATAGCACAAAAAGTATTCGTTTAAAATTTCTTTTTTCTGTGCTATGCGATCTGTGATAAATATGTTATTGTATAGGCTTTTTGGGATCGCGTTATCGCGTTATCGCAAAATCGCAATTTCAGTTTTTCAAAAGATATCTAGTATTTGCGATGGATGCGCTATTTCGCTTAAAGAACAATTTTATTGTAATCTATCATAAACTTAAGTGTTTCTTAAGATTTATTCTAAGGGATTTCCCTAAGTTTATGATATAAAATTTTATTTGAAAAGGAAAACAAATCCTAATTGATTTTTTGGATTTTTTAACTAAGGGTCCCCATTTATTTAGTATTATTACTAATATTAAATAAAAATGGGGGTTGTTGCTGGTCACAACAGGTTCATGGTTTGACCATGGTCCAACGTCACATTGTGACATAAAAATTCTCAATATGAAAATCAACCATGGTCCAATGTTGTGGCAAAGATTGTTGCCATATGAAAATATATCATGGTGGACCATGGTCAACCACGGTCCAATATCATTGTGAGAAATATTGTTTTAGTATGAAAATCAATCATGGTCAACCATTATTATTTTAAGGTATATAATATTTGGCTTAGGTTTTAAATACATTGGGTTTATAATATTAATCCCTTGGGTTGAATATTATCCCCTTGGGTTTATAATCCTTTAGGTGTTTAGTATTAATCCCTTCGGTTTATTATTCCCGTAGGTTTATAATATCAATCCCTTGGATTTATAATATCAATCCATTGGGTTTATTAATCTAAGGGTTCATATTCCTTAGGTATAATATTATTCATAGGGTTTATAATATTAATCCTAGGGTTTAATAAAAATCCTTTGGGTTTGTAATCATGGTCAACTAGGGTGAACCATAGTCTGATGTCAGATTATGATAAGGATTACCTCAATGATATTATTATTTATTAATTAATAATGATATTAATAATTATTAAATTAATAATTAATAATTATTAATAATGATTTTATTAATTAATTAATAATGATATTATTAATTTATAATATTATATTACTAATGATATTATACTATATCATTATTAATGATATCAACTAATCATTATTAATTAATAATTATATTAAATTTAAATACTAATATCAACTAATAACTGTAGCTATATTTCATAATAATAATAATAATAATTAATTAGCGCGTTTTCTTTAATGTGACTTTTTGAAAATTTCTCTGATTTATTTTTCCGATCTAATTTTTCTAAAATCCGGCAAAAATTCATTGAAATCACAAGTTTGATGGGTAAACTCTGCACAATCAAAGTGCCATACGGGTTTTCAGGGTGTTTAATCCATATATGCATTCAAAACATCAGTTTAAATAACACAAACAAAGATTGCACCTCAATTTTTTCCCCGCATTTTGGCCAGAAAATCCACCGGAAACTCCAAAATGTTGCATTAAAGACAAACCCATTAATTAGTAGTAAAAATGATTATAATATTAATTAAAAATATTTAAAATGATTATAATAATAATTAGCCATATTTAATATTTATTAATTAAACAATATTTCATATTTAATATATAATTAATATTTTTTTTGTAAAATAGTTATTATGTTATTATTATATATTTATTATTATTATTAATATTAGATCTTTACCATTAATTTTTATTGGCATTTTTCAACCACATATTATTATTATTATTATTTATCGGGTGGGAAACCAGTAATGAGAAACATACAATCGTATCTGCCACACAAGATCACATCACGCTGTTGCCAATGAAAACCCTCCTGGCTGGCATCATCCCCCGCTAAAAATACACAGCAAGGTTCACAGGCTTACGCCTAACGGGCATCCACGGGGTTTGAACCAGTGACCTTTACAAACGAGTGCCTTAATAGAACACTCAATCACCAACAAGTCGCCACCCCATGGGTTTTTCAACCACATATATTATTGTGATTGTGCATTTGATTAATATATGCATATCGATGTATATCAACCACATTTATTAATGTGGTTGTGCCAGTAAAAAATATATACAAGAAAAATCCAAAAGGTAACATAGTCAGACTACGACATGTCGAACTCACTCTAAGACTATGGCATGTCGAACTGATTAGTTGACTTTATAATTCTATTTTTATATTAATTCTGTGTGCGGCCACAACTGTGGACTTACCTTTATAATATTGAATTGATAAATCCCTCTTCGATGGCTGGCTCCCAACATCACCATCATTCAAATCCGTAATCTAACGAGGATGCAATTTCACAAGTGCAATTAATATTACAATTTATTTTAGAAAATAATAAATTTTTTAGGATTTTTTTGAGAAAATTTTTGAAATCTAAATTAAAAAAATTTAATATGGATTACAACTATAAAATTCCAAAATTTTGAATGACCTCAACTTTTAATAACACTGAATCCATTTCAATAATAAAAATACATTCAAACAATTCCAAAATTAAATTTATTAAAATAATTCTTATCAAAGTTTTCATTGGACACTGCCTCATCCAAATTGGATAAATCATTTCATGGATGAATCTTTCACAAAATATAATTTATTGTCTTAATGCTAATTTTTTCATTAAAAAATTAAGTGTGTTATTGTGGTTTCTATTCCATTTATAAATTCTCACGTTGAATGAAGGACCCATTTGAAGTTCAATTTAACAAACCCAAGTTTGTTTCCTGATGGATCATGGGACTTAGAAAATTAAAATTTCATGGAATTATTGAAAACATATAGATTTTAGGAATTATCTAAATTATTGAGTTATGTGTTATTTGTTATTTTAAGACTTTTTTTTAAGTCTATTCATCGTCATGACATATATAGGAGAGTATCCTCTTATATTTTTATAAGGTTAAAGAGAGTCAATGAAATGGTTATAAAATTACAAGTTATATCAAAATTCAAACTATTTCTACTAGTAAAAATAAAAATTTACATTGTAACACATTTTAATGATAGTTGGCATCTTTCCCAATGAATGGCATGTTAATATCAAGGTCGTGCTCTTCCTTGAGTCTAGATGTAATTTTTTCTGTCCCTAAGCTTGGCCATCAATAGACTCGAGCTCCCCAAGGTGTCTTCATAAGGCCTCTAGTTATTTGGCTAGTCTTTCTTTTAAGTGTTTGGTTTTCCTTTGACACTTATATTGTCAACAGATTGTAATAATTTACTTTGAAGTTGAGACTAAGATAAGACACTTGTATAACATCTATTTTCTACTTCAATTAGGTGACTACATCCACACATTTACAACTCATTTTCGCCACACAATTATTATTATCCACTATTCCTTTGGGACCCCTCCTCATTCTATCTTCCACATGTTTCCTAACACTCAACATCTGCAATATTTTCCAAAATTCAACAAAAGATTTGTTCCATATTCCTTTTAGGCCCCTCCTCACTCTATCTTACACTTTTTTCCTAACACTCAGTCTCTACAATATTTCCCCAGAGTCAACAAAATTTATGTTCCCCACTGCTGCAAATCTAGGCACAAAAAAAGGGAAGGTTATGAAACAGAGATGATTATTAGTTTTCCAAGCCAGAGAGAAGGCGTTAAAAATATTACCATCTCATAAGACAAATAGGTATTTAATGAAAATAAATGAGACAAACATAACATACAAATTTGGGAGATGACAATTCCTTGCCTAGTTTAGTTGTGGGGGCTATCACAGGGTCCTGGAATGGCAATAGTTCCACTTGTTTTCCTTGGTTATAAGCGCGACATAGAATTAGTTATGATGCATGTAACCATATACAAACTTCCCTTAACCTAGAGGTTCCAAGGAAACCAAAATGTTTTCCAGAGGCTATAGCTAATTCTCTTTGTGAGGAATCTAAGAATGAATGAGTTACACTATCTACATGAGTTCAAGTGCATTGATTTAAACCTTAGCCATATTAAACCACATGCAATAGAATTTATGGCCATTGAGAAATTCATAATGTCCTTACTATGGAATACAATCATACTTCTAATTTGATGATTAATATCATGCTCACATTGAAGCCATTGGATGAGGAATGAAAATTATGAGGCAAGTTTGTATACATCAGCTGCATGTGTGAAATGATGGCAATATGTCATGACGTGATTAAGGCTCTCATACAAATACGAAGAAATTTTTTCCTTAGTATGCTTTTGCCTTTTGGGTGAACCATGAAACAAACCATTAATCATGTGATTTATTATTACCATGTTCATTGTGGTAGCCTTATGGTAGGGTGCACCATTCCATTTCACCATTAATTTCAATTTTCAACAAAGTGTCATCATGGTGATAGTTGTTAGAATTACCAAGTATGCACACTTTTGTGCATTATCTCATCCATTTATATCCAACACAGTTGCTACTGCATTAATGGAAACAATTCAGAAGCTACATGGAAACCTAAAGATTATTTTAAGAAACAAAGATCCCATTTTTACTAGAAATCTTTGGAAGGAATTATTTTCTTGTATTGGTACTCAATTAGCTCATAGCTCATATTATCATCCTCAATCTAATGGGAAAACTGAGATAGTGAATAAATATTTGGAAGGATATATTCGTTGTTTTGTATTTGATAAAAAACCACAGTGGGTCAAGTGGTTACCTCTGGCTGAATGGTGGTATAACACAACCTTTCATATTGCAACAAGAATGACCCCATTTATGGCACTTTATGGATATAATCCACCTTCCATCACATCATATTTAAGAGAGAAATTCTAAGGTTCAAGTAGTGGAAGTTCACATTGAACATCAACAACAAGTTCTCCAAATATTAAAGGATAACCTCACTTTTGTGCAGAATCAAATGAAACAACACGCATATCAACATTGAAGTGAAAGAAGTTTTGATGTAGGTGACTGGGTATTTTTACGGCTACATCCATACAAAAAAATGTCCCTCAAGTAAGCTAAGAAGGATAATAAATTATCACCAAGGTAATATGGTCCTTACAAGGTGTTGCAAAATATTGGTACTATGGCATACAAATTGGAGCTTCTTGAACCCTCATGAGTGCACCCAGTTTTCCATGTTCCATTCTTATATAAGGTTATAGGTGACAAGCTTCGAGTTCAAAAAATATTTCTAGAACTTGACAAGGAAGGAAAAATAATATTAGAACTTGAAGAAGCCAAGGAAACAAGAAATCGATAGCTACGAAATTGATCAATTTCAGAGTATCTCATCAAGTGGAAGAAATTGCCCACTGAAGATTCAACATGGGAGGATGAGAATTTATACAAAAGCATCAAGAAGTATTCAAGCGTTGAGGACAACACTATTTTAAAGTAGAGGGTCATGTTAGGTGGCTATAATACTAGTGTAGCCCCCTTATTGTTATTATTGTGCCCATGTAGTCCCCATATTGTTATTATTATGCCCCATATAAGCCCACTATTGTTATTATTGTTCTCTTACATTATTATTGTTATGTCGGCTCTGAATATATTGTAACCCCTTTGAATCATATATATATAAAGGAGGTTTTGTCATTTGAATCATCCAAGAATTGTTCATGTATGTAATGTAAAGGATGTTCCCCCCCGAAGAGGACATTTTTTAAGTCATTGATCTATTATTTCTATTATTTTGTGAGTTGGTTGCTTAACACCTGGCTAAGATGATGCATAATCATATTCAACGATAAATATCAAAAGTAAGGATGGTTTCCAAATATTTGATCACAATACATAAGTAGATGCAAACCATATTCGTGCATTTCAACATTGAAAATATGTGGACGTAACCAATCAACACCACTAGTGGGAAACAAAGTTCAGAAGGCCATTAACAGAGGATGTGCCAATATCTGGCCATTGCACTACTTCATCACTTATAGAATTTGTGTTTTCAATGAATATTCTTATCTGTTCCACTTCCATGCACTCATTATTAATACGAGAAAGAAATGATTATGGATGTAATTGCAAAACACTAACCCCCAACATTTCAACATCCTCATCAACTCTCCCTGTTTCACCCAGATTACAATCAACATATTGTAGACTGCTAAACACATCAATTAGTTATTTTGGAAGAGAAACCACATAATCCATATTGATTTCAACATATACGTAATATTTATGGATCTGAATTTTGTATACCAATGCATCCAACACACGTTGTATATTGACATAAAATTCAAAATATTTTTACTTAGAAATGCGTCTTCTAACAATCAGAGTTACTCTACACTTCTTTGTAATAAAAAATATATCTTGTTGAAAAATAATCGTATGCCCACTATATTTATACTAGCCACAATGAGCATGTGTCACTTGTAATATTGGATTCACTCATGATTTCTTCAACCTATGTCAAAACTCTTAGGACCTCAGGTTTCTCACTAGGATCCATGTTATTAAAGTGAGAGAAATGGTGAGAACTTCTCTCACTCTTACGTGTTTTACAAATGGGCCTTTCATGCCATCTCACAACTTGTATACCCGGATAAGATTCATTATAGACTCAAAAAATTTCCACAACAAACAAGTTATCAATCCTCCAACGGAGCTTTTTATGCACCTCAATCATCTCTCTGCTAAAATGGTGGCGTCCACTTCCATTTTCTTTGCAAAACAACAATCTAGATTGAGGCTGATTTGAAAAAACCTATTAGATTCGAGCATTGGATTGAAAATTTCTTTCAATAAATTCATGGGAATCCATTCTTCTATATTGGTTGCATTTGGGTTCATTTTGGTTACGTAAACTAAAAATCATAATGCCAAAATGAAACATATAAGAAATTCCAAGTTAGTAAGTTTAAAAAGAAAACACATACATTTTCTTTCCCATCGTACTGATGGAGCTGAACTTTACCAAATGGAAAAGGTATCGTTGGTTCTGAATTTACTTCTCAAGCACTATTCAATCCAATATTACTCTACAAAGAAAAAATTGTATTAAGAGATTCATCTAGAAAATTCCCAAATACATATCAAAATGCACAAATACGAGGAAATAAATCCACTTTCACCACCTGTCATGTCTAATGAGAGGAACTCTACATAGATTCTCTACCAATAACAATATTGTCTACACACTTGCTTCCACAAAGGCTTGTTCTAACATTTTCCGCTGGGTGTCACAAATTGTCAACCATCCTAGCAATCATACTACTATCGTAAAAAACATCAAATTAATAAAATCCAACTCAATGAACAAAAAAAATTTGTGCTCCTTTCGACTCTGTTTCTCCACTGATATTCCTTCCAACATTTTTATACACAAAGTAATGAAAGAAGAAAAAACATAGAACAATTAACACATTCCATTCACATGTAAAAATCCTATGAAAACAAAAAATACATCGAGCACTTGTTCTCTTCCAAGAGACTGAGCACAGACATAATCTGGTGGAGTGTCGATTTTCACTATATAGTTGCTAGAAGGAATGCATGACCCCAAATTGCGACAAGAGTGATTGAAATTCCCTACCATGTCACCAAACATATTGTTATCACGAATTAAATCAGATGCTACAATTTTATCATTGTCATGAATGTGACCATGTTCCAACACTCCATTTATACTGTTTTCTACAGATAAAATATCATTCTCTCTTGCACCAACACTTTATTTGTAAATACAATGTTCACAAAGAACAATATAGTTAGAAAATATTGGTTCGACAAAAGAATTTCAACATGTTCAATATCTCCGCAAAGGAACATTTCAAGAAAATGTTCTTGCCATCATATTAATCATATTCCCATACTTACAGTTGTCAACTCCACCATGTTGATGAATTATTGAATCTCTTTTATTTTCATGGTACACAACTATTATGCGTGCATTTATTGTATTCTTATTCTATCGATACCATTTCTGGTGATATTCATTCACTCTCTCACGTGAACCAGGTGATGAAGCTCTTTTCAAACCATGCTTGGTTGTTTCTTCAATTAACATTTCTACAATAAATTTCAATTTTTTTTTTAAAATTTGGATTTTCAATCTTGTTTCCCATACCATATCCTCAACAAGTTGAATTGTTTATGCCTAGAGACTTTATACATGAAGTAAATTTTGGTACTAAATAACTTAAAATAGTAACCATTAGCCTTCCATATTACAAGGACATAAATATATATAAACAATATCTGAATTAATGCAAAACAAAAAAAACCACCATTTGCACAATATCATATAAGCAATAGAAAAAGACTCTACACAATCCATAGATACATAACAAAAGATGAAATTGAAGTGCATTTTTTAATCTACAAAATATCATATCAACTCAAATAACATGAAAAAAATTAAATAACAAATTTAAATCAATATCTCCTCATTGAACAGTCTAAATGTGACATTTCTAGGTCCACTAACTCATACCAAAGGGGGTTTTCCATTATGAAAATGTAGCTCCGAACATGCAGTTATCTGAACATGAGCTCAAAATTTCAACTTATTGTTTTGTAAAATTTACCTTACACTCAAAGTGACCTACATCATCTTGCTTGTCTTAGCGATATGAACTTATTGATGTGAAATCCTACCTCCACAGGGCCTCCACATTGGGAGATATTGCATCTAAGGGAATAGAATCATTTTTTCAACCTCTTTCCCTATCCCATGTGTCACTCTACAATAGGTCCATGCATTAGGCGATTCTATGGAGCAATCAGGCCTATTCTAACTTCCCCTATGCCTTCTCACTTCTCTCAGTCTGATCCTCGATATACCACCTTACCATATTCAATGTTACAATTGTTTTCGATAAACCTCCCCACCACATCTCGAGTTCCTACCTCTAATATCGTTTAGCACCTGACATGCCACTATCTTCCTCTCCATCCTTCATCGTAGTCGGGGTCAACTCTCTTCTCCCGCATCGATTTTCTTCCCCAACTGTCCCAACTTCCAACCTTCGACATGAGCTTGATAGCCTAACTTCGCAAGGGGTCAATTTTTGATGAATCACCATGTTATTCCACCCCAACAACCAACCAATGGTCACTACATGTATCGTTTATTTATGACCACCCACCACCCTCTGCCATCCCAACAACCAGTTAGAAATCACCATGCATTGGGTTTACCTCTCGGGGGTACCACAAGTTGATGCAGGGGCATTAGGCACAATAAAATACTTTGTATCTAAGTAGACATAAGGGGGTCTTATGTTTCTAAATTCTCATGTAATTATTAGTATTTTTGAATAAAATAGTGAGAAATCGTAAATGTTCTCTAACCATTAGAGAACACTAGGGGAAGGTGATTAGTTAGGAATATGAAGAGAGAACCGAGGGTTAAGAGTAAAATTAGGATAAGTTTCAGTAATTTTAGGAATTGAGTCTAACTTTAGTACTTTGGAGAATTACAAGAGTCTTTGTTGAGCTGTTAAGGAAGTTGAACTGATTCATTATTAATTTGTATAAACGTAAGCCTACGGGAAGATAGAATAACAGGGGAGAGACAAAGTGAGTCGTTCAGAGACTGAGTAGTGAGGTAAAAGGGCCATTTGATTTGAAAATCTGGCCAGAACCAAGAAGTATTTTGTATTTGAGTCCATATGAATAGATGAAGAATTGTTTTTGAATTCTGTGTGATTTGTATGCATTTGGGTTTTGTGTGACTGGTAAATTAATATTGATTCAGGTCGATTGATGCTATTGAATGAAACAATCATAATCCTTTGTAAGGCAACTGTTGTCGAGATATATCTCACATTTTGGGATTACATCTTATAATGTGTTCAAGAGAGAACTATATTCTTTTATGTAATTGCATATCACGGTGAAGAAGAGCAGAGGGGTTGAATTTGTTTGGGGGTTTGAAATAAATCTCTGTAACTTGGTTTGAGTAATGGTTCTGAGTAATATTGAACCAATGTTATAAACTCTCATGGAAAGAATTCCATAAGTGGTTCCTGCGTGATGAATGATTGTGGGGTTTCAAAACCGTTTTGAACCCTGAATAGGAATCAAAGGAGCGTAGTTCTCAGAATAGTGATGAGGAGTCGATTTATTAAAGGTTAATATCGCAGTGGAACCGTATTACAACATTGAAGGATGGAAGTAAATCCGAGTTAATGAAACAGAGTGGAAGGGAGGCGGAACCTTGAACAAGCAGCAGATGGAACCAGAAGTGATGAACAGTAAAGGTAGAATTAGAAAACAGTGAATGGGTTTCGTGTACCCTCAAAACCGGTAAGTGGTATCAAGAAAAAAATTGTGATAAGGGTCTCAGCTCAACACGTGGCATAGGGTGGTATTTTAAAACTGCCCATTTCACGTTTTTTTTTTAGCGTTAATTTCTGAGGTTAAAAAACCGTGATTCTCATTGGATGCGACGATCAAAGGATCGAACGGTGGTCACGTCTTTAAGTTGCGAAGGGGTTAATGCAAAGGCGAGGTATGTACTGAGGTTGTGGGGCCTGAAAATATTGTGTTAATAGTTGAGTTTTAATCCAAAGTCTAAGGTTTATTAATGTTTCTTAACACTTGATTTGGGGAGTATATATATATTTTGATATATATATTATATGATAAAGCCGAACCTTGCATGAAATGAGTTGTGTGTTGGACGCATATTAAAGTGAATACTTGGGTCTTCAAATGTTAGAATCATATTAAGGGTTGAATTCGAAACACTATGGAAGGAAGGTATGACATATAGTCATATGATAATAAGTTGTGGGCCATAATAGTTATATGGGTGTTTAAACAAATAGTTGCGATGATACTATTTGGAAAAGGGTTCTCACCCGTGAATAAATTAAATGACAAACCTTGGATACGAGGTTTTTTTGGATTTTAAATGAAAGAGCATATTATATATGTTGAAAGTTTATCCTTTGGTTGAACTATAGGTTTTGAAGGGTTCCACACTTTAAATCAATTTTCCCAAATTGAGAATATAACTGAGCGTGTGTTTTTGGATGAATTCATGAAGTGGCGCTTCCTCCTATACAGAGTGAGAGGATGGTGTTAATCATTGAGATTTTAAGTGGAGATTCAAGCTTCCGCAGGTACTATTGTTGAGTTGCCAAATTTAAAATTATTTGGGGCTAAGCATGAAATGAAGTTTTATATGCACAAGAGAGTGTAAATGTGGTTTTGACACGGTGACCCCGCTATCAAGTGGTATCAGAGCTGGAAAGGCTCTCTTTGAGGTAAAATACTTTTTAAATCCGAATGTGTGATGAGAGAATGAAGGAAGATCAGATTTTTAAATCTAATATGCAACAGATACATATTTTCCATTAACAGGATTTGTAGAAATGAATGAAGAACAACATCATGCAGGGATCTTGCAGGTAAAATAATTTTAAATCTGTTTTGAAATTATGATTACATAATTATGGTTGCAGAAAGTGAAGACAAAGTTTTGATGGGGATGGAAGTGAACCTGATATTCAACTGAAGGTTGGATAGGAAGAAAAATTATAGTGTTCTTAAGATAAGGTGAGTTGATGAGCAATGTTTAACTCTGGTTTGAAGAATTGTTTTCAGAATTCAGATTGGAGGCAATTGGAGAAATCTCAGCAAAAGCAGATCACAACTTTGAGAGTAGTGATGAAAGGGTCCAACAGAGGATTCTAAAGTGAAGAATAAAGTGTGGAAGAACCTAGAGAATTCCCAACAGAGGTTGGATGAAAGAAGAACAGATGTGTTCTTGAAAAGTTGCAGAGTGAAGCCTAGAGAGAGTAGAAGAGGGTGCTCAAAAGGTTCCAGATAAGGAGAACCAGTACTTGCCAAAACTGCAGACTCGGAGGAAAGGATTGGTGAGGTAAGTGGTAGCAGGAGAGCTTGCTGTTGCAAAGGCTTAGTGTAGCTTGTGGGTGAATAACTCATGGAGGAGAAGATGGCTGCTGATAGTCATAGCAAAAAGATTGCAGAGGTTCAAAGAGAGACCACATCATAAGAAAGGAGAAAGCAGATGCCAAGGCAAATGGCATAAGGCAGCAGTTGACTGATGCTGAATATTGGAAAGAGATAGCTGAGATTAGAGAATAGTTTAATAAACTAGAGAGGATGATAGAGGAAAGCCAGAGAGTTAGTTGGCTCATGAAGAAGAGAGTGAAATGGCAACCATTACAGTTGAGGTTGAGGCAAAAGGAGATCACCTTATTGAAACAGGAACTCAAGGTAGTTGAGTTGAGAAAAGAAGTTTCTGTTTGTGAAGCAGAATAGAGTACATAGGAAGAATGGAGGTCTGCAAGAGATCTTGTGAGACACGGTGAAGGTTTAAGGCAACAAGAGGTTTGTATTGCTGAAGAGAAAATCATTGATGATTTCCTGAGGTATTGGACAAGTCCAGATCAGCTAGATGATGTAAAGCCTTATATTTTTGAATCTGACAATTGGGAGGTGATTACAGGTTCTACAGGGGAAGAGGATAAGTCTGAGGCATTGATAAATGAAGCAACCGAGACTGGAGAGTCTTGTGGTTTTAAAAATAAAGAGTTGTGTATGTTTTCAGGTACATCACAGGGAGAGGAACAAGCTTTAAAGTATGTTGAACAGGAGAAATTGAATCTGAAATCTGTTTAGATCAATGCTGAGATAGCAAGATCTCAGGAGAAATTGAAGACAAAGGAGTCTAATAAGAATATTGAGGCAAGAGATGAAGGATCGTCTGATGATTGGTCAAGAACAAGTGAAGGTATAAACGGTTGTGTGAGGTTCCCAAAATCTACTCCAATTTAACTTGTTAAATTGTATAGAAGGTTGAATTTTCAAAGAAGATAATTGGAGAAACAGAGGACCTATGCACAAGATAATTTGTTGGGGAAGTAGACCAGGAAGGTCTTCATGGATAATTTTCATGAAGCAGATGATGGAAAGAAGGAGAGACTAGCTGACAGTCTCATGGGGGATGCAAATCAACATACTGATGTGCTGACAGAGGATTTGGAAGAAAACTCAGAACAACATACTGCTGTGTTGTCAGAGAAGGAAGAAGCATTGAGACCTTGTAATTTTAGTGCTGAAGGTTCATGTGTTAATCATGCAGGCAAGGAAGAACAACAAATGGAAACTGTCAAAGAATTGAATGAAAGAGAAACTATGTTGGCTGAGAACATAGTGGAGGATCATCATCCTAAAATGGTGATTGGCACGATGAAAGCTGAGAATAAAGACAGTGGATATTTTCTAAGTCTTGAAACAGACTTGGGACTGCAGAGAGAAAACTTGGTGACTGAATCAACAAGTGAGACCATTGGGTCTTGTGATTTTCACCCTGACAATTTGATTGTGTTTTTAGGTATTGCAGGAGACAGTCCATCCCTTGGGATTGTCTTGAAGGAAGGTGAAATAGTCATGAAGGAACTTGTTACTATTGATGACAAGGAGGAGTTGGCTTGTCTGAATAGCCAAGAGAAGATTGGAGGACAGATTGTTAAAACTGACACAGTGATGAAGAATTAGAATTCCATTCTAATAGAATATGAGAATGCAGTGGTTGAAGAACTTGATTTGATTGCCAGAATCAATCAATATGATGATGGAAAATTACTGAAGACTGTCAAGGAAGAAGAAGAAGAAGACGCTGAATTCAAATTGGAGCATACTGATGATGTGAAACAAGTACAAAATGAGTGGCTGAAATGTTTTCTGAGAACATTTGAACAAGGGGAAGAAACGACAGACACTAGAGTGAAAATGGTTGAAGCTGTGAAAGGAACATGAGCAGATACTAGTTTTCAGAATCTAATTATGCTTACTAGTATACAAAGAAAAATAAATTAGTATGTTACTGCAGGTGGAAAATTAAATGATGATTTGTTTTCTAAAAGTAAATTTGTAGATGATGAGCAAAATACAAATGTTGCAGAGGGAGATATCTTAAGAGATATTTAGGAAGTTTGGGAGGCAGCAACATTTCTGGAAAAAGAGACAACATTAGCAAGAGAAACATCTAAAGAAACATCTATGATAGCTACAACAACAACACTCTTGAAGGCAGTAACAACAACAGTATTGGTAGCAACAGAAATTGGATTCAGCAACATTGGGAAAAGTAATTTCTAGACAGAAGAGAGGTTGGACATAGAAATTGAAAGCATCAGAAGACTGATGATGAAGGTGTCTTAGAAGCAGCAGACAAAAACAAGAAAGCAGAGGAATGTTAACAAAAGAAAGACCAGAAGAAATTGTGAAGGCATAGATGGAGGCAAGTTGTAGAACAAGATATGGAGACCTAGAGAAGTGCAGTTGAAGAGTAATGCAGCTGTTGGACAACAGCAAAACAAAGTATGGGATCCAGGAAAACAAGGACTGAAAGCACATGATCAGGAGATCATGATCAATTTTAACCTTGGGAGTTTTATGCAGGGGCATCAGGCACAATAAAATACTTTGTATCTAAGTAGACATAAGGGGGTCTTATGTTTCTAAATTCTCATGTAATTATTAGTATTTTTGAATAAAATAGTGAGGAATTCTGAATTTTCTCTAACCATTAGAGAACATGAGAGGAAGGTGATTAGTTAGGAATGTGAAGAGACAATCGAGGGTTAAGAGTAAAATTAGGATTAGTTTCAGTAATTTTAGGAATTGAGTCTAACTTTAGGACTTTGGAGAATTCCAAGAGTCTTTTTTGAGCTATTAAGGAAGATGAACTGATTCATTATTAATTTGTATAAATGTAAGCCTACGAGCAGATAGAATAATGGGGGAGAGACAGAGTGCGTGGTTCAGAGACAGAGTAGTGAGGTAAAAGGGCCATTTGATTTGAAAATTTGGCCAAAACCAAGAAGGATTTTGTATTTGAGTCCATATGAATAGATGAAGAATTGTTTCTGAATTCTTTGTGATTTGTATGCATTTGGGTTTTGTGTGACTAGTAAATTAATATTGATTTGGGTAGATCGATGCTATTGAATGAAACAATCATAATCCTTTGTAAGGCAACTGTTGTCAGGATGTATCTCACATTTTGGGATTACATCTTATAATGTGTTCAAGAGAGAACTATATTATTTTATGTAATTGCATATCATGGTGAAAAAGAGCAGAGGGGTTGAATTTGTTTGGGGGTTTGAAATAAATCTCTGCAACTTGGTTCGAGTAATGGTTCTGAGTACTGTTGAACGAGTGTTGTAAACTCTTATGGAAAGAATGCCATAAGTGGCGCCTGCGTGATGAATGACTGCGGGGTTTCAAAACCGTGTTGAACCCTGAATAGGAAACAAAGGAGCGTAGTTCTCAGAATAGCGATGAGGAGTCGATTTATTAAAGGTTGATATCGCAGTGGAACCGTATTACATCGTTGAAGGATGGAAGTAAATGAAAGTGAATGAAACAGAGTGGAAGGGAGGCGGAACCTTGAACAAGAAGTAGACAGAACCAAAAGTGATGAACAGTAAAGGCGAAATTAGAAAACAATGAATGGGTTTCGCGTAGCCTCAAAAACGGTAAGTGGTATCAAGAAAAAAATGTCATAAGGATCTCGGCTCAACACGTGGCATAAGGCGGTATTTTAAAACTTCCCATTTCGTTTTTTTTTGAGCGTTAAGTTCTAAGGTTAAAAAATGCGATTCTTGTTGGATGCGAAAATCAAAGGATCGAATGGTGCTCATGTCTTTAAGTTGCGAAGGGGTTAGCACAAAGGTGAGGTATGTATTGAGGTTGTGGGGCCTGAACATATTGTGCTAATAGTTGAGTTTTAATCCAAAGTCCAAGGTTTATTAATTTTTCTTAACACTTGATTTGGGGAGTATATATATATGTTGATATATATATTATATGATAAAGCCGAACCTTGCATGAAATGAGTTATGTGCTAGGCGCATATTAAAGTGAATACTTGGGTCTTCAAACCTTAGAATCATATTAAGGGTTGAAGTCGGAACACTATGGAAGGAAGGTATGACAGTTAGTCATATGATAATAAGTTGTGGGCCATAATAGTTATATGGGTGTTTAAACCAATAGTTGCGATGATACTATTTGGAAAAGGGTTCTCACCCGTGAATAAATTAAATGAAAAAACTTGGATACGAGGTTTGTTTGGATTTTAAATGAAAGAGAATATTATATGCATTGAAAGTTTATCCTTTGGTTGAACCATAGGTTTTGAAGGGTTCCACACTTTAAATCAATTTTCCCAAATTGAGAATATAACTGAGGGTGTGTTTTTGGATGAATTCATGAAGTGGGGCTCCCCCCTATACAGAGTGAGAGGATGGTGTTAATCATTGAGATTTTAAGTGGAGATTCAAGCTTCCGCAGGTACTATTGTTGAGTTGCTAGATTTAAAATTATTTGGGGCTAAGCATGAAATGCAATTTTATATGCACAAGAGAGTGTAAATGTGGTTTTGACATGATGACCCTGCTATTACAAGTTGTAACCAATCTAGGTTATAAAATATAGAGAACTCCTCTCTCAACCACATCGAACGGACTCTATGACTTCACCATGAATCGATTAAGGGATCCCTTCCTTGCCACCTCCAATACTTCAGAGGAATCCCTTCAGGGCCGCCATGGAAATAGGTCTCAGCTCTACATCCATCATGTGGAGCTACTTTTCTTGACCATGGTTGTACATGAGAGGTTCCACAGACCCCTAGATCAACATTGTTTCTTTGTACCAATAAATTTTAGTATTTTAGATGTTCTCTCCTGTTATCCCTCCTAAGCTTGGGGCCTACATTTTTCAATGTCTTTCGACCCCTCCTACTTTCCTCAAACTTGAGTGGCGACTTCCATGCATGGCTGCTTTGATGCTCCAGTGACCATTATTCCCCACGAGTTTAGCGTGGACTCCTGAATGGGTTACACTTCTCTTGGAACATGTTGTTTGTGTGAATAACCTTCTCGAGCATAAAATCAACTACATGTCATTGTGCATAACCTTCTACTGGGTGACCACTAACGTGAGGAGACTAGCAACAGATAACTAGTTTTCTTAAAATGCAAGGCTGGCAAAGAATTCCTTCAAGCACCTAGAGGCACCATCAAACTTAGAAGAAGAAATAACTTCATCAATGTCAATGTCGCTTTCTCTATACACTAACACAACTTAGAAGCGGAGACATAAATATTGAAAAGAACACTCAGACCCTTCCCATACAAATAGTCTACATGTAACCTTTTACATTAATAAATGGGTTTGTGGGACCTCTGTTTTATTTTAAGGTATCATCCACAGTCTTGCGGGCTTCACTACGGCCCATAACATGACATGTTACTTCTTTGTATCTAATTATGTGTTTCTTTTCAGTAGATTTAAGCTCTTAAAATAAATGGGGTTCAACTTGTATGTACTGCTTTGCCTTTATTATGGTGTGATTCATTATAATTTTTGTGCATTACATGATTTTCCATAAACACTAGAAAATCATTGAAAGAGCACTCTACTTCCATTTCAGAAGCTTTTGCTGACTTGCTTACTCATCACTTTAATGAAAAATTAACACCTTCCATTCAGATATATTGTTTACATCCCTGAAGTTTAAACAAAGTTCACCAACTTTCCTTCTTCCTATTTTTCAATATCTTCTTCATACCCTGTTTACACTGCTTGTGTGAAATTTCGATTTTCAATCTTGCATCTCTTGTTACATATTGAACAAATTCTACTATTTATGCTTGTTGACTCACTCTATTGTAATACAAGTGAAAATGTAGCTGGCATCTTTACCAAGCCTCTTAGAAAGATGAGCTTTGAACTATGTAGAAAAGAAGCTAGGCATTGTACAAAACCATTTCTACACTACGAGGGGGATGTTAGAATAATGTAGAAATGTACACTTATGGAATTGTGAGTTGTTTGCTTTATGATTTGTGCTGTCATGATTTGTACTTGTACATTATTCTCTTGGTTTCACATTCTTACACTCGGTAAGATAGTTCAGATACATACTAATTTAAAAATAAAGTTTGGTAAATTTATTAGTGATATTTATTTCCTTATATTTTTTATTTTTTTCAGGCATATTTTCTATTCAAATTTTCTCATAATTCTTTAAACATTTTTTGGAATCACAAAGTTCACTTATGAATTCTCCACAATCTAAATACTTCACAAATAAAAAACTAAATATATATAAAAAATACGTTATATATAACAAAATACTCCATACAATCCACTGATGCATGATAAAAATTCACATTTAATTGGATTGTTTGACCTACAAAATAACATATCAATACAAGTATTTTCCAACAAAAATTATGGAAATTTGACATGCATATGTTTTCATTATTTCACTTATGAATTATCCATAATCTAATTACTTCTCAAATAAAACACTGAATATATGTAATAAAAATACATTATATATATATATATATATATATATATATAGAATAAAAGACTCCATACTGTCCACAAATGCTTGAAAAAAAATCACATTTAACTACACTGTTAGACTTGCCAAACAAAAAATCAATAAAATTAATCTACAACAAAAATTAGGGAAATTTGGCATGCCTATGTTTTCATTAAACACTCTAAATTCATATGATAGTAATCTCCAAAATGTATTTCCAAAATTAAACAAACATGAAATCCACAACAATTCTCATCAAAAAACTTCTTCAACCCTCAAACGCTAAATCAGTCTATCCATAGGCCCTAGTGGTATATCACCAATAGAATTTGTATTTGGAGAAATTAAGAAAACATTTACATTTTCAATAACATCATTAAAACCTTGAACCAACTCCACATGGAACCCATATCTTTCTGAGAGGGAGAGACCATCGAAAATTGCCGCAGTGGATAATCAAGTCACCATATCATATACCTTTAGTTGGACTTCCGTAAAAACCAACACAAGTGCTTTTCCTTCAATTATACGAAAAGGTATGTAGCCTAGGATTTTACTATTTATGTACATTGATATAGTATCAAGCAATATCCAATTGAACCCCCACTCATATTCAAAATATTCTAAGCTTCGTAATTGAAACTTGGCCAAACTCGAAATTTTCAAGTGACCAAATAGATGTTGAACCATTGTTTGAAAGAAAAACTAGTTGGTTCACGCACTATTCTGGTGCCATACATCATATGTCATGGATAGGAACAAATGAAAAACCCAAACAGTTTCTTATAACATCCAACCAATATATAGTGTAGCCATAGATAGGGTAATCATCATAATATTTGTCTAAATATAACCAGAAAAATTTCCCTTTGTCAAATATAACCTCCTTTGGGGCTATTACACCACCAAAAGGAGGTTTTTTCCTTCTCCAAACTATGTCTACACTCATGCAAATAAACAAATGTGATTCCATGTTTTTTCACACATGTTTCATCATAAATCAATCATATTTCCACGGATTAAATTTCTTGAACAAAGAGAAGAATCCCCACTCTCCAACACTCAAACTCCCAAGATTTATAAAGGTCATTGTAAAATCATTTACTATGAAATAATTCTTTGAATGAAAAGGGATTCCAGGCATAGTGAGCATAATCATAGATCCAAATGTACATTGAATTTTGTATCCAATGTCTATAAAATGAAAAACCAACCGAGAGATATGTCCTTTGTCATTAAGGTAACATAGAAAAAATCATCTATCCTTGATAATAGCCGGAAAATAAATAAATTCAAATTCTCTATCAGCACATTGATTGCCAAAAGTAATAAAAATCGTGTTTTCCAACACCATACTCCATTCTTCACAAACAAACCAAAATTTTATCAACGCCGATAGAAGGAGCCAATGAAATATAAGCTCAAGAATCTCAAATGGAAAAAATTCCAAATACTTGGATCTATCAAAAAATCAACATCTTTCCTTAAACCAAACCAAATCTTACACATTACATTGCAAAGGATAAAATCCTTAAAAAAGACTCATCGTATCAAACATGAAAATTATCATATTTAAAATGATAAAAAATATTGTTCACAAATATTTGAAAATAATTAAAAAAAAATTCCCATTCTTGAAAAAAATAAATATTTTCTCTCTTAAAACATCATTTAAACAAGCAATCCTTAGAAAATAACATAACCCAACAAAAAAAAATGATTTTGCCAGTACGTCGAAAATGTTGTGTGTTGGGGTTGGCCTCCCATCCAACTAACTTCTCCGCAACACCATCCTGACTTCTTACTACCCATCTGTATTCATCTCTGACCACCAATACAATATTGTTTGTATCAATTTTTGTGCCAACATTCACTTTCTCTTACTTTCATATTCTTAAACATCCAAATTATCATATTAAACATGCTAAAAAATATTGTTCCCAAACATTTGTTAGAAAAAAACAATTTCTTAAAAATAACATTATATTAAGATATTTAAAGGATTCTTGAAAAAAAAACTCATTTTTATTTTTAAACATCTTTTTAACTAACAATTCTTGCAAAATAACATTTCCGAAAAAATAAATAAATTAAAAATTAATATTTTACGAGTACATTGAAAATGTTGTGCGTTGAGGTCGGCCTCCCCTCCATATAACTTTCATGCAACACCATCTCGACTTTTGACCACCCAACTATCTTTAGGTCCTACCAGCAATACAGCATTGTTTTTTATCAATTTTCGTGCCAGCAATCACTTTCTCTTACTTTCATATTTTTAAACATGCAAATTATCATATTAAACATGCTAAAAAATATCCTACGCAAACATTTGTTAAACAATTTTTTTTTAAATAATATTTTATCATGAGACTTTGAAAAAAAAATACATTTTTGAAAAAAACTATCAGTTCTCTTTTAAAACATATTTTCAACCAAAAATTCTTCAAAACAACATTGTCATAAAAAAAAAAAATTAAAAAAAAAACATGCCTGTACACTGGAAACGTTGCATGGGAGAGTCGGTGTCCCCCTCCAACTGACTTATGCGCAACACAATATCGACTTACGATCACCTGACTGTCTTCAACTCTGACCACCAATACAATTTTGTCTTTATCGATTATTGTGCCAACAATAAATTTCTCTTACATTCATCTTTTTAAACATGCAAATTCTCATATTTAACATGCTAAAAAATATCCTTAACAAACATTTGTTAAAACTATATATATATATATATATCAAGGCCATTTAAAAAAAAATCCATTTCTTAAAAAAAATAGCATTTCTCTTTTAAAACATATTTTCAATCAACAATTCTTCGAAAATAACATTATCATAAAAAAAATTTGAAAAAAAAAATTATGCTAGTACAGCGACAATGTTGTGTTTTGGGGTCGATGTTCCCCTCCAACTAAATTTTGTGTAACAACATCCTGCCTTCAGACTACCTGACTGACTTCAGCTCTAACCACCAATACAATATTTATTTTTATGATTTTTCATGCCAGAAACCACTTTATCTTACTTTCCTTTTGCTTGACCTTCCCACTCCCGACATCCACCCTACCCGCATGACCTTCTATGTTGGTGTCGGGGTCACGAATGCAACTAACTCATATGAATTTACATTCTTCCTTCCAGCTTCCCAACTGACTTAAGCTTCGATTATGGTTAAAATACTGTTTCTGTGTTTTTTTCACCGTAGAAATCACTTTCTTCTACTTTCTTGCAATCATCTATATTTGAATTAAACCTTACCTGGTGTCCCTTCTTCCAACCTCTCCTCCATGAACATATATTCTTTCTCATCTGCAACCTTTTAACAAAACTTTCCTTCTTTCCTCCTTTCCGATTTCTACTTTGCAATCTCTTCTTCACACCCTATTTACACTGCTTATCTAAAACTTGTATCTGATTACAAAGAAATAAATCCCATTTGACGTTTTCACTTGTAATTTCAAACCTAAATTATTTTTATTTGTTTTTACAATACATTACATGTGAAACATAGCTAAATATTCTAAACAATTCATAAAAAATTCTATATCAAAACAAACAGAAAATACGTTCTCTTATTCAGTACCTCACAGAAAACCCCAAATTTCGATGAGAATATTAATTGCTAATTACACAATATTGTTGGTGCATTTTTACATCCAGTCACTTCAAGAAAAAAATTGGAATGGTTACCAAGGAAATTCAAACCTTTACCAATTTTGAGACTAGTTTTATGCTATTAGTATAATGAGCTAACACAACGAAAAATAAAAATTTCTTATTAATAAAACCATAATCATACAATGCGTACAATTATGGAACGACCAAAAATATCTTACCACTCACTTCTTTCTATGTCCACATGTATTCACCTTCTATTTATCCATACTTCTCGAAATGATATATGATCCAAATCCGCATATCGTTCTACAAAAAATATGTCCCTCCGCTTCAATAAACAATCACAACCGAAGATTACTCAGCCAGTCTAGCAATAAAAAAAAATTTGATCTAATAAATAGCATAAAACGTTGTTTTGTTTGATCTTTAAAACATTGTTCTTCTCTTTTGCATGGAAATGGTTCATTTCATAATGTGGCATTCTCTCTTGACATGCCATGCTTTCCACCATGACCGTCACTCAGTTTCAGATGATGCTTCGATCCTTTACCATCATGTTTCCATGGCTCTTTGAACTCCTTCTCATTGCAGATGACCATCAATCTCTTAGACAAATAAGATTTGGGAAATAATTGATTCTAGCCCTTGATAAATAATATTAAAAAAATTCTACCAATGGAATTCCACTGGAGGTTGAAATATATAAGACTGATTTCAGACTTCTGCGATCTATATTTTGTGATAATGTTATTTCTAGATCCATCGCATTGAGTATATTTTCCTATTGACATTTCAAATCAGCTACCGAGGTTCAAATTCATCTTGATAATGAACCTCGGTAGCTGGTTCGAAATGTTGATGCGAAATTCTACTCAATGCGATGGATCCAAAAATAACATTATCACAATATATAAGCATATCGGTGAAAATTTTATGTATCTAATACATTTAAACAATTTAGAGTTATGGTAGAAAGGTATTGTAAAGAATATAAGATCATAAGACACAAAACCACTATATATACTCCCCACAAAATGGTGTATCAGATGTATGAGAAACACTCTTCTAGAAATAACAAGAAACATGCTTAGAAATTCGAATTTGCAACAAGAGTTTTGGGAAGAAGTAGTGAATACTACTTATTATCTTGTAAATCAATGCCATTGGTTACAATAAATTGTAAAATTTCTAAAGAGGTATGGATAGGTCTTCCTTGTGATTCTTCAAATTTAAAAAAATTTGGTTTCGAAGCTTACACACTTACTCCTAATAATTAGTGTTCTAAGTCAGACCATAGATATATGAGATATATCTTTGTTGGTTATGATGATGTAGCTAAGGGATATAGAGTGTGGGATTCTACTACCAAAAAAATCACAATTATCATAGATGTGATATTTGATGAATTTTCTCTATTAAATAAGACCATTTAGAAGCTAATTTGAAACATGAATAGTTACCATTAAACCAAAAAATTCAGTTGTAAACCCAAACATCTACAGACACAAGAAAGAAAAAAGAAAATTCTCATGATAAAGAAGTCATAGATGCTAAATATATTTAGGAAAATGATAACGAGGCAACAAGATAGAAGGCGGTTAGGCTTAACTAGCAGGAGATTAACTATAAGCAGTAATGACCCTTTCCACCTATAGGTGCTCTGAGACAACTTTCTCTCGCAGTCGATACCTCAATACCAAATATGGTTTGTAATAATCTTCCTTCTGGGGTACATAATGATTCTTTTGTTGTTTGAGGGCGTAACTCTAATTGGTCAATGAAAATATGTTGAAATTAAAATTTTTCTTTCGTTTCCTCCGTATCAGTCAAAATCGAAAGGAGAAATTCAAGGATGGTAAGGGCAAGAGGTAAGGAGGAAGAACGAACGATGCGATGTTCCATCAGTGTGGTATAGGAACTAACCAAAGTTTCGATAGGTGTAAATCTTAACACTGTATGGCCTTCTTTCAGTTTGTGTTTCTGCCTCACCTCATAGTCCAGGTGTTGTGCTTCCCTCCAATGTGTGCTGTCGAATCAATCCTCAATGTCCAAGCTCAAGGTTCGATGCTTCTATCCTTTTTGGGGTAACTTACACAATCAACACTACATGGGAGATAAATCCAAGGTATAACAATTTTACTTCATATATTGATTTAATTATTTATGACTGGAAACCTTGTTTTTAAGAAGCAATATATGATATCAATAATGCCAAATGGAAGGTTGTTATGAAAGAAGAAAAAAATTCCTTGGAGAAAAGTATAACTTTGGACTTGATAGAACTTCCTAAAGGTAGAAAGGTTGTTGGATTTAAATGGGTCTATAAATTGAAGGAGTTGAAGGTAATGTTGGAAGGTATAAAGCTAGACTATTCGGAAAAGGTTACTCTCATATAGAAGGTATAAAATTCCATGGAATATTTTTGATAGTTTTTAAGCTTTTATTTTTTCATATTGTTGGCACTAGTTAGTTTCTTTGTTTGATTTTGAGGTAGAGAAATTAGATGTTAAAACAACATTCTTGCATGGATATTTGGATGAGGATCTATGCATGGCCTAATACAATCACCCAAAAAATGGCACAATATGTTTGATTCCTTCATAATGAGAAAGATTTATACCATAAATGAGTATGACCATTGTGTGTACTTCAAACTCTTGAATGGCATATTGATTATCTTGATTATATGCTTGATATAAGAAAAAGCATGGACAAGATCAACAATTTAAAGGCTCATATGGCTAGTAAATTTGATATGAAGGGTCTAGGATTAGTAGAACAGATATTTGGCATTGAAATCGATAGAAAAGAAATAAACGGTCATCTCAAGTTTTCACAATAGAAGTATGTTGATAAAATACTTGTAAAACTTAGGATGAATAATGTCAAAATTGTAAATATCCCTTTCGCTTCACATTTCAAGCTTTCTTTAGGTTTATGTCCTAAAAAAAAGGAAGTAAAGAATTATATGTCTCATGTACATTATGCTAATTTAGTAGGAAGCCTAATGTATTTGATGGCATGTACCAAACTAGATATTTCACATGCACTAGGTGTTTTCGGCCAGTACATGAAAAACTCTAGGAAAATAACATCATAATGTGATGAAATGGGTGTTTCAGGATCTCATATGCACAAGTAATTATTACATTACCTTTAATGGTAGAAGTATTTTGTATGAAGTTATGTTGATTTATATTTTGCAGCTACTTTGGAAAAGTAGAGGTCTAGTTCAGGTTATGTCTTTACTCCTGCAAGAGATCATTTAGTTGGATGTTAAAACTTCAAGAAATATTTAATTTATCCCATATAGATATATAATATATTTTTGTCTCACGTAATTTCAAAGAGGCAATTTGGTCGAAGGTTATTTTGGGTGAGCTTGGAAGAGCACAAAACAATATAAATTTATTTTTTGATAGTAAAAGTGATACTTATTTGGCTACAAATCCAACTTATCATATAAATACTAAGCATATTGATATTAGGTACCATATTGTAAGACATGTCATTGATGGAGGTGGACTTGATCTTAAAGGGGTACACACTCAAGAAAATTATGCAAACATGTTTATGGAATCAATTTTGTTAGAGAAGATGCGATTGTGTTTGGTTTCTCTTGGTGTACAAAAGAGGTGATGAAAGGGATTAGGCAAGGTATTAGGTATATTATTGTCAAGGTTGATATTGTTAAAATATGACAACAAATTAATTAAAATAAAATGTGAAAGACAATATTTTCCAAGGTAAATGTTTGGTGGTTAGAATAATGGTGATGGTTTATGAAATTGATGATAAGTTTTGTAAGGGTTCCTACTTCATTTTATTATTGAATCCTAACAGTTGAAGGGAATCTAATCATGATTATAAATTCCTATTTATTAATAAAATACCATACCTTGCCCCATGGATGCTTCCAAAATAAATTGTCAGGGTTTTACCATGAGAAAAATATGTTTTTTTTCTTCTGATATTATTTATTTATTTATTTATTGAAAGGGTTTATACAAGATCTAAAAACAAATAGTTGTTGATATAAGAAATGTATTGAGATGGAAAATTATTTTTATCATCATGAAAGGAATTATATATATTTAATTCTCAAATGGTATATTTTTATCAAGGAACAATTCATAGGAGATCTTGTAGTAGACAACGAGGTGACTCATACCATTTGCTCATGTAGGATTATATGTCCACGTTGTTGTTTGTTCAAGGGTCAATGTAGGTCCTTCTTTCCATAGATCTAACGTCAGAAAGTGTGAAATTTGAATATAAAAGTCATTTAAGGTTATTACATGGAAGCTTATAAAGGATATATATTGTAGTGTGGAGGTTTGTGTCACACACTTACATATATATATCATAATTTATGCTACACAATTTTATTTTAATGAAGATGGTCATGCATGTGTTGGTAGAAGACGTGATGGAATCACATTATATACTATAATATGTAGTCCATTGATAGTAAATAGTAGAGTAATGATGCTAATTTGATATATCGTGAGCATCCTTCATAGATAGTGAAAAACCCAAGTCATTAAAATCTCTACAATCATGTCAAAAATTAAAAATATTGCAATGTCATTAAAAAAAAAAAATTAGAATAAATTATCATTGTACTAGATTTTCAGAGGTTAACAAGAATAATTTTTTTAAAACATTCAAGATATCCTCCCCAAGCTAGAAGTATTAGAACAAAATGTATCCGCAATGCAAGACACTCTTCCCCATGTTGAAAGTAGTTGAATAAAATGGAGCCAACATTTAATGAAATCTTTACCCAAGTTGGGATTACTAGACTAAAATATCACCAACATACAACATTCTCAAAATATCCTCGCAAGAGAGATGTTATAGGTGGTGATATCCATTTTTCCATAATATCCCAAGATTTCCAACTAACCCCACCATGGGCCAGAGACAAAACATTTGCCAGTGCCTCCATCCATGGGAATTTGAACTTTGGCAAGGCATGAAACACCCCAAATTTTCCATCGAACCAATAACTATTGGTAGTGTCTCCATATTTATTCAATATAAAAAATTATTTAACACTACTAAAAGTATAGTGATTTTTTTTTTTTGTAAATTGGGTGGGACCATGCTATTTTCTATTTATAATTGAAGGACGGGCTACAAAATATAAAACTCAGGCTGTGACCTCAACCTGCCCGTAGGAAACCAGGTCTGTTGGCCACCTGAAAGCATGAAAAGCATACCAAAATTGAAATTGTTTCATCTGTCTATAATTCTCATGAGCTAGTTGTCCTACTACTGCAGATTCAACATACATATGACATAAAGAGAGTTCATGTAAAACTAAAAAGTGCATCAGAAAACACTATACGGAAAACAACTATCCATCTGAAGAGGAAACTGAAGCTGGGTCTTTCACATTAGACCCAGGCATATCAACTTGCTGTAGCTGCTGGAGAAGCTTCTCCATTCTGATTACCTGATCATCCAATCTACTGATCCGATCTATTGCTTGATATTGATTTATCTTGATGTGCTGCAACTGGTTCTGAATGTCTTGGAGCAGGTCCTGAAGGTGAGGTTCTATCTTTGCCGGGTCTGCCTTAGCATGGACAGGTGGAAGACTTTGAATCACTTTTGCTATAAGACACTTGACTATCCATTATGTGTGTATAGTTTGATTGAATAAAGTAAGACGGCCACGGGTATTGCCTGGGTCTGTTATGAAATCTAAAATCTCTGCTTCTGCTTCATTGTCTTCAGGATCAGTCTGTATATCTCTCTCCCAACCACGAATTTCTTGACGAACTATTGAAGAATTACCCATCACATAATTTGCAGCTAAGGTCTCCAGGTGCTCCTGGTTGGTTTTACAGCCACGTTTCTTAGGGGTAGGCTCACACTAGACTTTCTATTTACCCTTTACAGACTCGGACCTGGAACATATCTTCCCCATGGCTGGAAAGATCCTAGTGAATAACACAAACCAGCATGAAGGAACATCAAAGGAGTGAGGAACCATATCTATACAGTCCGTGCACACCCCCTTTTGAGCAGAGATAACGTTTGTAGCAAAAAAAAAAAAAAAACAAAACCACCAGAGCCAATTCTGTAACCAATGCTGAGAGCCAAAATATATGGCAGTAAAATAGAGGGCCACAGACCGCTTGTCTCTATGCAAAAAACAATCCCAGAAGAATATGGCCCAGATAACCTTAAGCTTAGTAGACCTCATACAGGAAAAGGTGGCCACACACCCGGGATATGAGGGTCTTGAGTTGAAAATAGAGAAAGCATGGAGACTGTGAAGGCTTGGGGCCAAATTCGATGAGCTGGGTGGGAGGGCAACTTGGATGGCTGAAGCGCAGAGAACCGCAAGCTACATCCTCCACTTCCAAAAAAAATCCTGAGAAACAGTGGGTCTGAAAGCATGGAACAGACAAGGTTGCATGCTGAAGATAATAGCCCAACTCCCAGAGACGAAGCTGTGAACGAAAGGGACATGGAGCACCTTAAAATGATAAAGCTTGACCCAATTAGTAGCCTAATAGATCAAGACCAGTCCTAAACAAATTCAAAACCCTCTCCAACTATCCCAGCATTTACCTAAAACATCTGATAGTGCAAATGGCCATATACTACCCACGATGACAACACAAAACACTGAGTGGGAAAACAATATACAAGGGTCGTGAAAGCACGGGTGGACCGGTTTCAATATGGGAGTAACAGAGAAAAGGTTCATTAACCAACCCGAACCATCCATAACAGACTTCATTAAAAGTATAGTGATTTAAACCCTACTGAAGGAATGTTATTTTTTACCCTAACAACCAATATTCTCTTTTCTTCCCCTTGAGATGTCTACAGTTCAAATCTTACAGGAGAGACGAGGGAAAGAATATATTGAGGTGTACGTTTTGATGGAAAGAGCATATAAAGGTGTAAGTTTCTAAAAAATGAATTTAAAGTTAGAAAAATGCCAGAACCCTAATCTACAACGAAAAATTATGAAACTTCTCCTGGGAATTAGTGATGTTGAAAGCCCTATTTCTAGTGGTCCCAATATCCAACATTTTCATCTTGTGCATGCATTTAGAAAAAAAATCCACCCATTGTCATTTTGTGGCCACGATGCGTCAGCCATTACAACTTTGAGGTCTTATGACAACCCCTTTTCCATACCTATTCAAGAAGTCTGAAGATAACCATTCTCCCTTCGTAGAAAAAAACGTCATCAAAATAATCCTTTGTGTCACTCCATTGCAACAACAAATATTGTACAAATCAAACCCAATTGATTATTTTACTATTTTAGGTGTATCATTGATGACAACAGAGTAGAGAGAAATAACAAAATCATCTAAAACATCTTATTACTAAGCAACTCTCACAGATTGAATCCATGATATGGTACCTACAGAACAACGTAGCATAGGAATAGGAAGATTTCATTGCTCAATTGCCACCCATCACTAGCATCAAACCTCTAAAATCCAAACTGACAGATATGATCCTAGATTTCTACTCCTTAACTGCCGCATTCCACCAACATTGAGCGTATTTAAACCATGTTGTCGATATAATTGTTGTATTTAATCAAATTAATAGATGCATGCTTATTTGTTCATCATTATTGCACACATGTGGAGATGAACATGAGTACTCGCCAACCTCCCATTGTTATGGAAGACTCTTTTTAGTGAGATTGGGATAGGTGACGTTAATGTTGAAATGAGAAATACAAATTTTTATCCATTCAAGTGTTTACCAATTAATTTTTTAATTATAATAAAAAATATCTCATTTATTTCCAAAGTTTATCATTATATTTTTATAAGTGAAAGTTAAATTAATATTAGTCAAAGTGTAAATCTATTGTTATAGTTCTAGTTAGCGAGGGACTAATAAGAAAACTTTCACTCTTTTTTTGTCTCTATGTATTTGATGTAAAATATTTTACTCAACACATATATTGAAAAATTTAATTTATAAAACACATTAAACTTTAATTATTTTTTTTTAATTTTTTTTTTTTATGATTAATATTTTTTAAATGATACATGTCGACTTTATAGTAAGAGTATAATAAGTTACATAGTATCCCTCACAATCTAAAGTAAAAATAAAATAAAAAATTAATTTAATTAAGTTATTGTAATATGGAATAGAAGTTTTATTTATGGCTAATACTAATTTTTTGTTATTTTTTTTTTAAATATTATAATTCAATTAAAAATAGAAGGAATTACACATAATGTAATATTAATATTTTTTTTTTACCATCAACTCTACATTAAGTAGTGAAGGAATTGCATATCTCCTTCGTACTAAAAGTAAATTATTATATTTTACTTTCAATTACTTTATCTCTATATAAAGTTAATGTAAAATTAAGACAGAAATTGAATTATTTTATATATTGATTTTTTTGTTGTTGTTATTACTATGTTTTAATTTGTTAAGGTAAGTTATTTTATTATTTTTAAATGTAATTTGATGGACATCATCTCCCTCGTATTCACCCTCATATTAGATTGTATAGCGTGCCTCTCAACATATATTCATAAGGAAACTTATATTCATAAAATATAATATATCTCTTTAGATTTTTGTTATTAATATGTTTTTAAATATTACAAAAAACATATATTCATAAAATATAATATATCTCTTTCTAGTTTTGTTATTATTATTTTTTTAAATGTTACATGTCAACTTCATATTAAACATTAAAGTAATTACAAATATCCCTCATATCTTGAATCAGAAAGAACCTATTAATAGAATAAGTTCTCTCTCTATTTAAAATATTTTACTCAACATGTATATTAAAATATATGATTTATACCCTTCATTATAATTTATTATTATTATTAATAATTTTTTTTTTAATATTACATGTAAATTGAACATAGAATGAATACACATCATGTGAAATCAATAATATTATTCTTAATGCAATGTGTAAACTCCATGCTATAGAGTGAAGTAATTATATATCTCACTCATACTAGAAAGTATATTTTTTTTAATTACTTTATTTGCACATACTTTTTAATTCTAAGACAACTTACTAAAAAACAACAATTGATGTTATCCTATGTCAAATGCAATGTAGATATTAATTCTTTTATTTTTATTTAACTCTTGTATTTCTTATAAATAAGAGAACACATAAACTTATAAAACTTACAATATACAATTCATTAAGTGTCTAATAAGAAACAATGCATTGCAAAAATAAGATTGCAACATAGACTTTGATTATAAAAAAACTATAGGAAATTTGGATTTGCAAAGGGACAACAGACTAGTCTCATGCATTCAATAACCTTGGTCAACAAAGCAGATCCGACTACAACCTGACCAGACTTATATTTGTAAAATAAAATCTCTATTCATTCACTCCACATCATGTATAATAAAAAATGAATTTAAATGTTGTATCATGTGTTCAAAGGGATTGAGTTCATTGGTGGAGAGCAAGGAAGTTTTTACTAGTGGTCAAGGTTCAATTCCTACAAGGTCTTACTTGAAGCCATGGAGATACCTTTAGGTAATGGCAAAACTTGTTGTTGCACCCATCTTGTGCACACAAAAGTGGATCAAACCTCAACCCATGTCTTTCAATTTCAAAGACCACTCAAATACACATTGTAAAATACATGTGAGTACAAGGTTTACTTACTTGTTAGTTATGTTAAGATCATGGAACACTAAGAGAAGTGGTGGTGTCTAAAGACATCATCATTGGGATCGCACTAGTCACTAGGAAAAAATAACTTGCAGTCTTTATGTCTTTAAATAGGATACGTTAAGGATTAATAACATGGTAAAAACGATGGGTTTTCATAAATTTGGAGTTGGAAAACTACTTTTAACTTGACTGACTCAAGTTTTCCTAAGAGACCCTAACAATCCCCCCTTAAAGTTAAATCGGGGAGATTAACTTGGTCCCAATATTTGATCAAGAATCTCACCTGAGATCTCACATTCCCCACTCAATCTAAGATACTAATACACCTACCACCGTGGTACCTTTGTAAATGGCCCATTCCATGTTGATTTTCCACGATCTTGGGTCTAGGATAGCGTCTTAAAATCTATGAAGCTACCAAACCAAGAATCACAATGATACTACTTTTCACATCATAATATAAACAATAGTAAATCACATATACACCGAATATAGACAATTTTTTACAATTTTCAACCCAACTTCGTTATATTAATCCAACTGATATAATACAATAGTCAAGGGCTTCCATACTAGGGATAATGGCCCTCATACATCCACTAGTACAAGATACAAAACGAGATACTCTGACCATATGGCTATAGGTTACTCTCTCATATCCTCTTGGTTGTACCCTGTACTTTCCCGGTCTTCTGGCTCCTAATCTGCAGCTCTTGCCTATATCAATGCTCCAAGTCCATCTGGCCATTGAACCTTGACTATCAATATTCTCACTAGTTTATCGTTCATCCACCAAATCATCAACACATTGAGACTCCTGTTGAGTTGTTCACAATTCCGTTTGCGAACAACTCTCAATATTCCCACTACTACTCCTCACCTACTTAGGGACTTCATCCCACTATGGTATTCATGTGTTGCACCGATGAAGACCAACATAAGGCACGAAGTGCTACCACCTATCACTACAAGATGTCCATCTCCCACAATTAACACTGGCTTATAGGATTTTCTATCATCTATTGTAGAATTAATTCTTCTCACACAAGTGTCAGGCTCCACAAAATTATCCTGGTTGATCAGACCCTTGAGCTCCAACAACTGCCACTTTAGTAACTACCTTTTCCACCAAGGTGTTGCACATCGGGTTCCAACTTTGACACTATCACATTGTCCTCCAGTAGACCATAAATGCCCAATCACATCCACACTTGGTCCACTATCATGCTGCCCTCCATCGATCCACAAATTACCAATCCACGTTATAGCACCTGCACCTAGTTAGGGAATCCTCACATCTAGGGGACCCTTACACACGACTGCCAATAGAATTCTCGTCAATTGCCCTTTTCTCTTCCATAGAGGAGCTATTGCACAAATCTAGGATAAAATAATATGTCCTCACCTAGTACATGCTTCCACCATGAGATACACTCCTATTTGGGTTTTCTTAACACCCAAGACAACCCTAAAAAATGGCTCCCACGGGCTGCAATAATCTGATCCAAATCCATTCACTTCCTTGACCCAACACACACAAGATGCACTCCAAAATTCATGCAATAGCTCACTATTTTAGGGTACCTTGGTTGATGCAATTTTGGATTGGTTAGGGAACCCAACCAAAGTCCCTAACATCCCTCAAATAGACCCAAAATTGCTTCCTCTTGTTGCGGCTTCCCTTCAATGGGAGGTTTCCTCTCCACGCTGCCCCTTTAGGGCAGTTTCAAGCTCTACGCATAGAGTTTGTCTCCCCAAAACAACAGAGGTGCCCTACAGGTCCTTAACTAGGCCTATGACAACCTCTTAGGAGGACTGTCCACTGATTTTAGTGAGAATATTAGTGTTTTCTGTACTAAGATCCAATTTATAATATAAACAAAGTGATTGAGGATTATGATATTATTTTCAAGTTTATCATGAGTTTTATGTGTTTTTATGTGAATTTCTTGAGCAAATTAACATATAAAAAACATTGAACAAACACATCTAACAAACATGAGCATCACTATAGACGTTAACACGACAACAAATGATGAAGGAGTTCACCCTGTCTGGGCTACATCTCCATGGTCCATCTTCCAATGGCTTCACCCTCTTCTATTATTCTCAAAACTGTGATTACATATATTTCTAGTGCTCAAATGGCTCTGAAACCTATTCCATTAGCTCCAGAATGAAAAAATGCATGTCTAGCCTCTTTCTCCATCGAATTTGGTCTAAACCTTACTTAGCTATGACTTCCCCAAGTTTCTATACTATTCACTCCACATTTTCCCTGAAAATTAGGCACCACCCTACAAATTCGCTTGGAATTCAGCCAATTGAGTGCTAATTTTGCCAAAAATCGGGCGAAATTTTTAGCGCCTTAATTTGTTCAATAAGTCTTAAAAACCAGATTCTGAACCATATTAAAGATATGGTTAATTAAACATTTTTTAAATAAAAAATTCAGCGGTTTGAGGACCACAGACTTCGTGTTAACTGTGGACACATATGGTGGGTTGGAATTTATTTCTAATGGTTAAGTTTGATATTACAGTTGGGGGGGGTGTGGGGGGCATGGGGCTAGCCTCCCGCCTATGGTCCCCGTCCGTAATGTGGTGAACAGGGATGGGGATAGACCTCGACCCCCTCCCCCATGATGCAAACAATGTTATAAAAAAGCCAACCCGTATCCCATATATATTAATAACTACATGCAATGGTGTGGTAGTAAATCTTGGTTCTTGGTACTTTAAGGTCGCGATTTTGATCCCCGCTCGCTCTGCTTGGAATCAACCCAAAATTTTGTGGCCTCCCATGTTGCCATGTGGCGGCCTCCATTTGGGCCATGTGGTTGGCCACATATCCAAGAAATCACAATGCACCAAATCAAACCAATGTCATCATGCCACTTGGCACCACACGATTCCACGAGGAAGACCACTAACCAAGTCAACGTGCATAGTCACCCTGCCACATAGGCATTCCCAATCTGCTATATGGAATTGTTATAGGTCGATTTGGGAATCATCCAAAAACACGGATTAACATTCATTAGGGTCTCTCATACTCTAAATTGGTTGTGACATTCCCTAAACAAGTCATCACATTGATGGTCTTCCTTCATGAAAGTTTCACCGCTTAGATGCTAGTTGAAGTGCCCTATGAAGCCATCAACGCACCCCTAGACAACTGTAACTTCTTTTAAAAGCATCTACTCCCATGCAAGGTTGCGTTGCAGAGGATCTAGGCCGACTTTGGAGTGCATTGGTCGACTAGGAGTGAATTTTTCATTGGATTTCAGGAATCTCCCCGACTTTTAGTGACTTCTATAAGTTGTTAAAGCTCTCACCTCATCTAATAGCCTCGAATTTGGAACCCATGAAGTCATTAAACCTCTTATCCTCCTATTCCCATGAATAAGGAAATCTCTTCATCCATTTTTTGGAAATCCATTCAATGATTCATTTATGTCAAACCACCTCCATCTACTTATAAATAGAGCATTGATCATAGTGCATAGGAGAGAAATAATTTGTGTTGAGTAGAGTTATGTTGGTGAGATATCAAATCTTGAAGGTGTTGTGAATGTACTGTGATGTTGCTGGATTGTTGATGCTGGATGTGATGACGATGGGTCTCAAGCTGGATGAGTGACAATGAATTGATCAAATAGTTTTTCTCTTCCTTCTACTTCATAATAAAAACATTTGTTCCTTTCCTAGTGCACGTGCAAATTCTTATATGTGTATTAATGAGTTTAATCGATTCAATTTTTTTTAACTTGAATAGATCATATTGCCTTTATGTTGTTTTTTGTCTTTTGTTTTCCATGGTAGGTATAAATCGAATGAGTTAAGTTGTATTGAGAGCAACGAAAGTGATGAAGGGAGGCGAGGGAAAGAAAACATATTGCAAATAGGTTTCTCTCCCTTTATGTATTCACTTTAAGGAAATGGTCAAATAATTTTCTTTCTATTTTTCTAAGTGAACCACCCACTTAGGGAAAGCATACTTATCCGTAGGTTTGTATTTCTGTAAAACAAATTGGCGACCATACTGGGGATCGACGGATCATCCCTGGTGGTTTTTTCCTTGTCCATCAACATCTATTATACTTTACCTGCTTATTTTCAGTCATTTGAATGTGTCTTAGCAAAATTAGTGCGATTGCTTGCTTTTTCAAAGAGTCCTCTGACACCAACACACTGTTGGCCTTGACACAGTGCTCTACTTAGCACTACTGGCTTAGGGACAGTGCTATGCAAAGCACTGTCTCCAACTCAGGGGTACGTTGCCCCTGTGACCAACCAAAATCTATATGTTTTGTCTTTTTCAAATTCATGTCAATGTTTTATTGCTGAAGTTTTTAATGATGGAATACCTCCACATACCATTTTTTCTTTACTCTTCTTGCCTCACTTTGGATTTTTTTGATCAATGTTTCTTTGTGTTTTCTTTATCATTGTGAATAGTTCCAAAGTTAAATTTTACATTTAATCAATTCATTATTTTTCGAAAAGAGGAATTGTCATCTCAGTCTTCGTTTCTCTTGAAAATTTTGAGTGATTATTTTTGCATTAGTTTCCTTTTAGCTCATCTAAAATTAAAGGAAACTGAAAAGAAGAACATGCATTTGCATTTAGGGATTGTGAGTGCTACTTGAGGAATATTTTAAGGAAAAAATGCATTTATATGTGCTCATTGATGATTGCAAATTATCTGATTTCTCTATCCCTATTAGGTAGTTTTTCATTGTCGAAAATCAATTCGAAATGAATGCTTATCATTCTAATTTCATTCTAGGAATGTTCAATACATCTCGTGGTGAACCTAAAAGAAAAAATAATAATCAATATCAACATAAAATTTATCTGAATTTATCTAAGGAAGCATTGTAACATTAACAATAGCATTTAGAGGTCTAGGCTAGAGACGTGTTCCGGTGTCATAAAACATAGCATCTATCGTTAATTGTTTGCAATACATTCCGAGTGTGATACCTCATTCCACGTATGTAAGTGTATCAGAGCTCGTCCACGTACTTTCGGGTATATCAAGTGATGTTCTAGTAGGAAAAGTATAAGGGAATTCTCTCACTGTGCGGTTTCACATCACACAACGCTAATACAGTTTTGGCCTCCATGCACCTTTGCTTATATTTTGGAAGACAAATTTAGGTTGCTTACCATCCATAGGTAATCGAGACAGCCATCTTGTACCTATGATACACCAAACACAACATTCAGGGAGATTTTCTGCACGTATAATATGTCCTTGGATTACTGAGGTAGCATATTGCAGTTCACAGTTGCTTGGTAAACCTTTTGCCTAGTATCACCCTCTTTTTGGTTTTTTTTTAATGTATAAAATAAATCAGCAATCGTGGAATAATATCAAACCCTTCCTCGTCGTTCGCGTAGGACAACGAATAAACCTCCATTACCACGAGAAGCGACTCCTAGTAGACGAAGGCGTGCTCGCCCTACCGAGTTTGGTGAATTTTGAGGTCTAAAATGGGCCTCCTAAGAAAAATGTACAACCAAAATAAACTTAATGAGAACCAATAGGATTCAAGATGATGATGTCAGCCATGGGGGATGATTCACCATTTTTGGAGTAAAAAGGTAAAAATATTAAAAAATAATAAAATAATAAAACTACTTTTTCAACTTATATCCCTAATGGTTTACTCAAATTTCAAGCGAGAGTACTTTTTGGATGAAAAATTTAATTCCTCATCCAACGAGTACCCATGTTGCATACTTTTGATAGAATATGCTACATGAAAAATGAGAAATACATGAAAAAATGTGATTCCAATCACGTTTTTAATGTATTTCTAATTTTTTGCGTAGCAGAGTTCATCAAAATTATGGAACATGGGTACTCCTTGGATCGGAAATTAAATTTTTCATCCAACGAGTATTCCTGCTCGAAATTTGAGTAAAAGCTTAAGGAGATAAGTTCAAAATGCAAGTTAAAAAAGTATTTTTTTCTTTTTTCCCTCTAAAATTTGATGATGTGATCAAATATTTTTTTATTATTTCCACTATTATTTTATCATTTCCTTAGGAGGCCCATTTTAGACCTCAAAATTCCCCTAATTCTGTAACTCTTGGTGCTACATCATCTGATATACCAGAGACATCTAATCCTTTGAGTACTGAGTTTCGAGTCATTTCGATTGATCCCAGTTTATCTGCTACTGTCGAGACGGAAATCTCAGAGTTACCCGAGGAAATTGAAATTCAATCCACTGAAACAGTGAACCCTAGACCGGATTTTCTTCAACTGGAAGTTGATCCAGTATTTTATCATGAAGTCGAACAACAAGAATTTGCTCCAATGCAACTGTCTGATCCTCAACATTCCGTAATCGTCAAGTATTCCTCTTTACTGTAGAGTTTACTACCTGAAATTTATCTGAGGCCTGATGGTGAAGTGCTTCCACCTGGTTTTATTTTGATACAGGAAGAAATTCAAAAAGAGACAACCCCTTCGACTCCCACTCATTTTGGGTTGGAGCTTCATTTATATCAGTCTTTTCCTCATTTGACCAACTTTGCTTTCATTGATCCTTTTTTACTCTCAAGTTCCTGTAGATTCATTAGAGTATTTGCTGGGTTATTTAACAATGACAAAGAGAACATCCCAGACTATACCATCCATTACAACTGCGGCATAATCTATTCTCGTTTCGTCTTCGATGTTTTTGACGACACTCGAGGAACATATGTATGGTGGTCTGTCTGTCCCACAAGGTTACAAAGCTTTAAATGGAACCTACTCTGGTGTCTCCTCTATTCCATGGACTTTGCCCATGTCATCATCTGGAATTATATCTGGTTCATATATTACGTGTACTGAATGGCCTGACCCTCAATATCAAGCTGGTCCATCTAATTACCATCCATCTTATCCAATATCTGTTGGATACCCTTCATATGAAAGTCAGTATGTGCAATATCCCTATACTCCATATGTTGGGGGCCATAGATGTTCAGTCCATATGGAAGTACTCCGTAGTATTTAGGTCTATCATATGTTGCAATGCCTATTTTCCAATGGCAGCCTACTTTTTATGTTTCAGCCGCAAACGGTTGTGTATCAATACCAACCAGTCCAACCTGTCGCATCTGTATCTACTACGCATGTAATTTCTTCTATGGTTGTTGGTCAGTCTACACAAGTGGGTCCTTCCACCCCTAACCCTGAAGTTTTGGGTCTATAAACTCAGTCTTCCCAATATGCTATTCAACAACCATCTATATTGAGAGTTTCACAACTCTGGGTTAGTTTACCTTCGTCACACGCTTCTGCTGGCCCTGTATATTCACAACTAGGTCCGAATTATCCTCGCAGGCAACCATTTTATTGGATACCATGGTAGCCACAACAACCATTCCCATAGTACCATGCTTATCCAGTACCTGGTAAGCAAGCCTACCCCTATCTGGGTTGCCAAAAACATAATCCATTTGTTGGTATGCAAAGGCCTAATTCTCAGGCGATTCCATCTTATCCTGGTTATGCTCAACCTATCCTTAATTGACAGTTTCTGTTTGTTGCAACATTACAATTACTGGATTTAAATCGGCTCACCAATTATCCAATTCATTATTTACCTTGGTGGCCGGTGATTCCACATAAATTACCCTCAGACATTCAAAATTCAATGGAAATTTTGGGGAAGACCCCTCTACACATGTCATGACTTATCATTTATGGTGTTCATCAAAATCCTTAAATGATGATTCTGTTAGATTACGTCTTTTCCAACAAACGCTTACTGGTCCGTCTGTGAAGTGGTACATTGAATTACCACGACCTTTGTTTGATAACTTATTTAGTCAGTACATTTTAAAGTCACTTCCAGTTACCCATCAGATATGAAATTGGAACAGAACTTTTGACCATATTTAAAAAGACCATTGCTACTCATATATAGGATCATATACATGAGTGGTGTCGTCATCGTCGAATGGTTAAAACATTTGTTCATGATCAAATTTTAGATGAGTGGTTTATTAAGTCCTTGTTTCCATCTATCACCGAGGATGTGGCGAAAGGCAGTGTTGTCACTAAAGAGAAATTCATTGCTCATGCCTAGTATCTAGATCCGATTTACACTCAGTCTCGCACACTCTACGAAAATATTATAATGTGCAGCGACCAAATTTTATTGTTCCTCCTGCTCCATCTAGCTATGACATTCATGCAAGCGATGGTGTGATTGGTTCTGCTAGTGCTCCAACAGTAAGTTGACTATCTAGTCTTACACTTGTTGTTTCAAATCATAACCCTACTACATTTTATCCCACGTCTTCTTCCAAAATCCATGCCTTGTCATCTGACAAAGACAAAAGTGATCAGCAACCAGGAAATAGGAAGAAGCGAAAAGACAAGAAGAAATCAAATTCACCCCCACAGAAAAAATCATCTGATTCATCTGGTTCTTTTTGGAAACCTCGTTACCCTTGCTTGATATATAATGAGGAGAATTTTACGCAAGATTTTCCTCACCGCTCAGAAGTCCTAAATCTTCTTAAGACTTCTACTACATCTACAGTGTTAACAAATCCTTTTCCGAACCCGAAAACACATTTGGTTGCGACGAATCCTACTTCTAGTTCTCAAGTTCTTATGCTATCTGTTACGAAGCCCAAAACTGATGTTTTGGTGTCAATTTGATGTAAATATTATAGTAATCTGTTTTCATCATCGAATGGTCAGACTACAGATCAATCTACCACTTCGACTTTGACCTCATCTGATTTAGCTCTACCGCCTATTGTAATATTAAAAAATTTCCATCAGGTAATTGGAATATTAGAGTTCTTACTTTTCTTAATTAGTTAAGTAAATAAAAGGGTGGAGGGACCCATAAACCCAATAGATGAATACAATCCACTTCTGTTGTGTGAATGTGGGTTAGTTAGGTAGTGGGCCAGCATTTTGGAGTAGTGGAGTAGCTTATTGATGAAGGAAAACTAGAGATCATAGAGAAATAATGAGGAAAATGATGGAGATAGTGGAGGAATAAAATTAAGATCATGGAGAATTAATGATGAAATGATGGAGGAAGTGGTGCATTAAATGCACACATGATGGAGGGAGTGGAGAGTAAATGTAGAGACGATAGAGATCATGGAGGACAACGCAGTCTCTATGGACACTAGTGGTTACATGTGCAGCTCAGTAATGAGGTGGGCCAAGGCTAGGGAAGGCTCACAAGCATAAAAGGAAGGTGAGGGCAGCCATAGAAGGCATTGTGGATTTTGATATTGTATTTTCCTTTCAAAATTTATTTGCACACTGCAGTTGTTTAGATCAGTTTGTTGTGCTGTTTAGCACACAGGTGTCTCCGAGTAGAGATCCCACCCTTATCCACGAGGGACTTTGAGTGCCTACTTTGGAAAGGTTTCTTTGAGAAACCATTCATCATTTTACATTTGTGCCAAATTTAGACCCTCTCTTATGCACATACAGCTTTAGGAATTACACATTCTTGCCTTAGGGTTTGGGAGGAGGAAGGTAGTTTCCAGTATTTCATTTGAGAATCCTGTGGAGGGATCAACCCTTCACCTTCCTCATCCATTTCAGTCTTTCGAGAGAACCAATGTTACATCCAACACCATTCCATCATTCTACACCTCCTTGCAGCAATAGTTCCTGAAGGAATTACACATTCCAATAGTGTAGATCTAGTGGAGGAAGGAAGTTCCAAGTATTTCAACTTAGAATCCTGTGAGGGATCATCCCCTCACTTTGGTGAGATTATTTCCATCAGTTGTGAGCAGTATTTCATCACCTAGCAACATCCTACAACTACATCCCTCTTGAAAGCATAGTCACTTCCAGCATTTGTGAAGTTCAACAGCTGCAACTTGAGCGGAGGAAGGAGGAGCTAGATCTCAATCTTCTAGCTTGGGAATCAAGAGAAGGGGACAACCCTTCATGCATTGAGATGATTGTGTATTATTGCAGACATTTTATCTTTTATTTCATGCCATAGATCTGCAAACCCAACAATCATATATTGTAAGCCTTAGGTGTGTGATTTTTTGAGGTGAGCCAATCCAGAAGTCCTTTCTAGGTTATTCTGGGTTTTCATCACAGAGTCTGAATTCCAAATCCTGACATTTTCTGAGCTCCAGAACAACCTGATCTATGCATCCATTTTCAGCTACTAGTTATAATTCCACCATTTCCAACAAGGATAACGTAGTATGGCCTCCAGCAGAGTAGCAATTACGTAGTGTTCTGAGTGAGATGACTTGAGGGTCACTCTAGCCATCTCTGTCGGCTTGAGTGTTGCTATTTTTTAGCACCGTTGTACTTGTATTTCACCTCCTTAATAATAAAATGACTCAGCTGTTCTACTTATTTTTATAGTGTATTCAGTTTATTTCCATATTGATGTAGTTTCCAGCTATTATGTTGTGTATTACTGTCATTTCATATTTTGGGATATTACAATCGTATCAGAGCATGATCTTTGGCTTAGCTTGTGGGCACTACATTTCATGACATCAGAAGAAGAAGTAGAAAGTAGAGATCTACATTGGCAAAGGAATTGAGTTTTTCCACACTTCTCTTCAGATATAGGGAGGATCTCTCCATAGAGATTAAAGAAATGAGAAGGGAAAGGCAAAGGGAAACCTCAAGAGGGTTTCAAAATGGGGAAGGTCCGAGCACTTCCTATCAACAACATAAACAACCGATAGTGAAAAAAGTCCCACAACACTCTTCTATGTTCACCTTCCTTGCAGAAAGAAATGAATGGCATGAAGATGGAGGATACTTAGAGCATGAGACTCTGAGTGATTATCTTGCTAAGTACGAATATCAATCAAGAGAGTTCAAAGAGAATATGACTCTCCAATAGTTTTTTTGAATTAAAGAGAACCAGAGCCCTCGCAACATCAATAGAAAAAAATGGCACATACAGAATAGATTCTTCCTGCCTACATTTGATGGGTCATCCACAAGAACGACAAAAGCTTGGATGAAGGAGTTAGGTGATTTCTTACATCTACACCTAGTAGAGGAAAGGGCGTCCATTGAGATTTCAGTGCTGCACCTTGTGGGTGAAGCAAATTATTGGTGGTTCAGCCATATGGAGCATGCAGGAGTGAATGTGTATACAAGCTTCACTCAAAGGTTGGTAGAGAGGTTTGATAGAAGAAAAATGGAGGTGATTCCCATTGAGACATTTTCCGACATTGATGAGGAAGTATATGAGGAGAAAAAGAAAGATGTGAGCACTGTTACTCCTGGTGAAGAGAAACTACCACCACCACCAGCTGGAGTAGAAGTACTTGCATCAGTGAGAGGAGCACTTGCATATTTACAAGATGGAACCGAGCATTTGACATTGAGATTCCCAGGCATGATGCATGAATAAGAGGAAGAAGATACCAGAGCTGGTGCAGTATTAGAGGAGTAGACATCACCATCACCAGTAGTTGGAGAAGCCATTGCACTGGTTGGAGGAACTCTTGTAGCTTTGGAAGATGTTCCCAAGTATCAACTGATGCAAGGTTTTCAAACATTTCCATCCCATATTATTTCAGCACCTCAGCTTTAGGTTTGTGGGGTTATGCCATGAGGGAAATTGCATGACCAAGGTAAGATCACCTTGCTGATTTGGAGAAACATACTATCACTGCGTAGAGGAACCTTGACTTGTTCAAGGAGGAGATGTGTAGCCATCCCAATTTTACATTGTTGAGTTGCACAAAACACTTTGTGGTGGAGTGTGGAGTTTTAGAGGATGGGATGAGCATAGTTCTAATGCAGGGAAGCTATACAATGACTTTCGAGAACTGGAGGTTACTGTTGCATGAACTATCATATTCTATTTATGACAAAGAGATATTGGCCATTATGCATGCACTTGTCGAATTTTGGCAGTTTTTTATTGATAGTAGATTTTGGGTGAAGACCAACCACCATGGTATCCGACATCATTTTGAGGAGAAGCAACAACTACAGGAGAGGAAAAAATGGTGGATCATTACAATGCAAGAATATGAGTTCAACAATTTGTATGGAGAGGGCCATGAGACAACAAATTCACTATCATGGAGATCATAAGCGTTATCACTGAGGAGTAGTGATGATTTGGGGGACCAATTATTATTTGAGCATTCCGATGATCACTTCACTCATGAATCATTGGATGGGTAGATGGTATATGGTAGACATCTTGCGATGAATAACATCTTCCATTATCAGGATAGAGCCTTCTTGATGAGAATCTCACAACTCAAAGAGAAGCTTCCACATACAACCTATTCAGAACCTCATAGGTTCTATTGGGCCATCAGTGAGAGGTTCTCATGGAGAGACCTCAAGGAGGATGCACTTCAACATATCATGGAGTGAAAATATTGTCATCAGATTGGGGGAAGATGGTATTCTTCGTTGGATGGATACCGAGCGGGAGCAGGATATGAGTCATCACCCATAGTTGGATAGATGGGTGAGGATTATGAGCAGGTGGTTGAAAAGCTACTTGCAGATCTATGACATGGGGCAGTAGGAAGCATGGATGCATTGGCTACTCTTGGGTGAGTACATTTACCACCCGACATGGCACATTTGTACAATCCATGCCTTACATAGCACTGGTGTGATGTAGTAGTAGGAGGCATGGCTGTGCTGGTTACTTTTGAGAGAGTTTGGCCATAACATGACATATCACATGTCCATGAGTGTATTATTGTTTGGAACATTGCATGACACTCATATGGTGTGGTAGCATGGAGCTTGGTTATGTTGGACTGGTGTGACATTCTACATTTCAATCAATATTTGATTGCTTCATGATTTGTATTATGATGATGTGAGGTGGTAGCAAGAGTCATTTATGCTCTCGTTACTCTTGGGAGAATATGGGTTGAAATTCTCCCATACCTTGCATGATGATCATGTAGGATGGAAACAAGAGGCCTTGCTGCGTTGGATTTTGTTAGGAGAGTATCACCACCATACTTGGTATGCTGATGAGGTGGAATCGTAGTACAAGGCATTTCTGCAGTGGTTGCTATTGGGAGAGTATGGTCTGACATTTCACATGTCAACCCATATGTCTCTACTTCCTATTTTGCACAGTGTTGAGAGGATTCTTGGAGTAAGCAAGGCCAATAGGGCCAAGGATTGGAGAATGGAGAGATATATCCTACTCCATATAGCATGGGTTGGATAGATAGTTCATGGGTTGGGACTTTCCACTTGGGGAAGGAACCACTACACTTCACATATCTCATGCAAAGAAAAGGCTCTTGGACATCAGATGGTTTCCACTTGGGGACTCATTGATGAGGAGAGGCATCTAGCTACACAACTGGAGGCCATTCTAGACATACTAGAGAGGAAACTATGGATATGGGCATTCATAACACATTGGAGAAGATGGGGAAACCTTCCATATGAGGATGCCACTTGGGAGGGAGATGAATTGCTAGAACATTATCTTTTGTAGTTTCTTTAGGACAAGCAACATTTTGGTGGGGAGGACTGTAATATTCCAAATTTCCCATCAGTTAATTGGAACATTAGATTTCTTACTTTTCTTAATTAGTTAAATAAATAAAAGGGTGGAGGGACCCATAAAACCAATGGATGAATAAAATCCATTTCTGTTGTGTGAATGTGGGTTAGTTAGGTAGTGGGTGAGCATTATGGAGTAGTGGAGAAGCTTATTGATGAAGGAAGATTGGAGATCATAGAGAAATAATGAGGAAGATGATGGACATAGTGGAGGAATAAAAGTAAGATCATGGAAAATTAATGATGAAATGATGGAGGAAGTGGTGCATTAAATGCACATATGATGGAGGGAGCGGCGAGTAAATGCAAAGATGATGGATATCATGGAGGACAACTCAGTCTCTATGGAGGCTAGTGGCCACATGTGCAACGCAACAATGAGGTGCGCCAAGTCTAGGGAAGGATCACAAGCATAAAATAAAGGTGAGGGAAGCCATAGAAGGCATTATGGATTTTGATATTATATTTTTGTTTCAACATTTATTTTCACGCTTCATTTTTTTAGCTAAGTCTACTGTGTTGTTTAGCACACAGGTGCATCCGAGCGGAGATCCCACCCTTATCCACAAGGGACTTAGAGTGCATACTTTGGAAAGGTTTCTGCAGCCATTCATCATACGACATCTATGCCACATTCAACCCCTCTCTTCTGCACATACAACTTCAGGAATTACACATTCCTACCTTAGGGTTTGAGAGGAGGAAGGTAGTTTCCAATATTTTAGCTAGGAAACATGTGGAGGGATCATCCCTTCACCTTATGCATCCATTTCAGTCTTCTGAGAGCAGCATTTCTACATCCGACATCAAGTCATCATTCTACACCTCCTTTCATCATATGTTCCTGCAGGAATTATGCATTGCAGCAGTGTAGATCTAGTGGAGGAAGGAAGTTTCAAGTATTTCAGCTTGGAATCCTATGAGGGATCATCCCCTCACTTTGGTGAGATTATTTCCATCAGTTGTGATTAATATTGCATCACCTAGAAACAACCTACAACTACATCCCTCTTTACAGTGCAATCACTTCCAACATTTGTGCAGTTCAGTAGCTGCAACTTGAGAGGAGGAAAGAGGAGCTAGATCTCAAGCTTCTAGCTTGGGAATCACGAGAAGGGTCCAACCCTTCATGCATTGAGATGATTTTGTATTATTGCATCCATTTTATCTTTCAGTTCATGCTATAGATATGCATAACCAACAGTCATATATTGAAAGCCCCAGGAGGGTGATTTTCCGAGGTGAGCCAATCCGGAAATCCTTTCTGGGTTATTCTGGGTTTTCATCGTAGAGTTCAGATTCCAAATATTGGCATTTTTTGAGCTCTGTAACAACCTGATATACGCATCACTTTTCATCCATTAGTTAAATTTCCAACATTTCTAGTAGGAAGATCGTAGTATGGCCTCCAGCAGAGCAACAATTGTGCAGTGTTCTCAGTGAGAGGACTTGAGAGTCACTCTAGCCATCTCTGTCGGCTTGAGTGTTGCTATTTTTTAGCATTTTTGTAGTTGTAATTCACCTCCTTAATAATAAATGACTCAGTTTTTCTGTCTATTTTTATGGTGTATTCAATTTATTTAAATATTGATGTAGTTTCCAGTTATTGTGTTGTGTAGTCTTTCCCTATTTTGGGATATTACACCTATCCTTCTAGAGTTAACAATAAATCTGCCTAATGGAGTATTTCACAAATAAACATTCAACCCTCGAGCTCATGTAGCTCAAAATTATAATGTAGTAGAAGATCTGGTGTAGTCACCTTTTGTTATGTCAACTCTTGAGGTAATTCAGAATTGTCCCTCCCAAAAGAAGTATTTTTTGTCCATGATCAGTGGAATGGATCTGACAAATTCAAATCTTGTAGTCTTTAATCACGCGAGATATGTGCCAAAAGTACCAGTAGAATTAGAATTCTTGATTCAAGTATGCCCTGAATGCCTCATTCATCGCACTATCCTTAATGAAGGCGCATATACTTGTATCATGTCAATGAGTTGCTGGAAGTCACTTGGCTCAATGACTTTGTCACGATCACCCACAATGTTGAAAATTTTTAACGATCGTAGATATAAACCTTATGGAATTATTAATAACCTGCAAGTAGAACTAGGGGGGAAATAAGTTACTATTGAAGCTAAGGTCATTAATGGATCCCTCGAATACAACATATTACATGGAAGACCATGGGATTACGCTATGGCTATGGTAGTATCAACCTATTTTCATATGATCATCTTCCCCCATAAAGGAAGTGTCACAACCATTGATCAACTCTTGTTCTTCACCTCTAGTTCCCAGGCCACTGGAAGCATTCTGTTAGTTCACAGACCCCCACCTTCTCTTCAAAACATTGGTGTAGGAATCTTTAAGGATCCTTCCCTAATGGGCACCTTTTTTTTTACCGTCGTCTGTGACATCGGTAGAAATTGCACATATAGAGACCTGCAACATGATATATTCCACTTCATCTGACTTAAGGAAGATACCCAATGATTCTAAAGTCCAATTGAGCTAGCATAGTAATAAATTTTCTTGGCTTATGCAGCAAATCCAAATCCATTGTTGCCGACCATTTGGGTTGATCGTTCTTTGGATTTTGGTTCTTCTTCTTATCCATTTTCACTCGTATTATCAACTGAAGAGAGCATTATGGAATTCATGATGCCGAAAGAAGAACCATGGGAATCTTCACATCAACGATCCCATCTTCCAAATTACAGTGAATTTAATCCGTCTGAACTATATCACCCTACTTTCATTGAGTTCTTGAAGAAATCTATTCCTATCCACGTTGTCAATTTCGAATGAAACCGATCGATTATCGGAAAAATTATTTCTATCGATATTTCGACCAAACACAGTATTGTAGAAAAAATTCATGTCGGTGCATCCTGTTCTCCATGTGAACTTGACACTTACCACACTCTCTTTCATGAATTCCAAGATGTATTTTCTTGGTCATATGAAGAGATGTCAGGTATCAATTCCAAAATTGTTGAACAAGAGATTAAAATGTATCCTGATGTTAAGTCGGCACGATAGAGTCTTCATCTTGTTCACCCAAATAAAGTTGTTGCCATTAAAGCAGAGGTTGAAATTTTTTTGCGTGCTGGATTCATTTACCCTGTTCCGCTTACCGATTGGGTATCTAACATTGTTCCTGTCATGAAGAAACATGGAAAAATTAGAGTGTGTGTCGACTATCAAGATGTCAATCATGCTTATCTGAAAGAAAACTATCCAACTCATTTTATTGACCAAATTATTGATGAATGTGCTAGATGTGAAATATTTTATTTCATGGACTGATTCTCTAGTTACAATCAGATTAATATTCGCCCAGAGGACCAATATAAAACATCTTTATCTATCTCTGGGGCACATTTTCCTATCGTAAACTCCCTTTTGGTTTAAATAATGTTGTGGCCACATTCCAGAAGGCAAAGAATTATGATTTTCATGACATTAAGCACATAGTTTAACCATATCTGTATGACTTACTTGCACATTCACAGAAATGGGCTAACCACCTGCTACATCTGAGAGCGATATGTTTACAATGTTGTCACTATAAAATACACCTCAATCCACAAAAATGTTTGTTTAGTGTTGGTTCTGTTCGTTTTCTTGGATTCTTCGTGTCAAATGACAAAATTCGGGTTTATCCATTGAAGGTCCAAGTTATTCTGGATCTTCTTGCTCCTTCCAATCTTCTTCAGTTACAGAGACTCCAAAGAAAGGCTAAATTTCTAAGGAGGTTCATTCCTAACTGCACCGAAATGACTAAAGGATTTATCTGACTCTTGAAAAAGGGGGTACCCTTACATTGGGATGAGGCTGCACAAGTTTCCTTTGGTGTTCTTAAAGATTCCTTGATCTGAGCATCATTTATCTATCCCCCAAATTATTAGAGTGACTATTTCCTGTATCTCGTCGCTGTAGATACAACCATTGCTATGGTTTTAGTCCATGAAGAATATGGGATTAAACATCCGATATATTATTTAAGTGGTAATCTCAATAATACAGAAGTTAAGTACACACACATTGAGAAGCTCACTTTGTTAGTTGTTCAAGTTGTAGAAATATTTCTCTATTATATCCTGCTCTGAAAGACCATTGTCATTTTAGATTACAACCCTATGACATACATTTTGTCACGTCAATTGCTGGGGGGGTGGGATATTAAAAAAGGATCATCATTTTGTAGGAGTTTGATTTGGAATTCATCAAATCCAAGCCAGAAAAGTCTTTGGTGTTTTCTGAGCTTATCTGTGACCTTCCTTTGAGTATTATTGATCCTACTACAGAACCATGAATTTTGGATGAGTCTTTGTTTCTGATTGAGTCATATGACCCGTGGTATGGAGATTTAATCATCTATCTCTATACCAAAAAATTTTAACCTAATACCTCGCGCTCACAACAACGATGTATTCTATACCAAGAAAAATATTATCTGATCATCGGTGATACACTTTATCATCATGGTGTCGATACGATTTTACGTAGGTGCCTCACGCATGAGGAAGCCAAAAAAGTTCTAAATGATTACCATTATGTTGCATGCAGTGGATATTTTTCTGGATATTTACCACACAGAAGATTCTCTATGCTGGTTACTTCTGGCCTACCATATTTCACGAATGCATTATCACGGTTAGAATTTGTCATGCTTGTCAGATATTTGATCGTAAAACTCGCCTGCCACCAACACCAATGCATCCTATCGTTGTTGTTGGACCATTTTGAAAATGGGTAATTGACTTTATGACATGTAACCCCCGCTCGGCCGGGGGGTATGGGTATATTACTGTCGTCGTTGACTATTTTACCAAGTGGGCTGAGGCAATGCCCACATTCAACATCACGGGACAAATAACTGCATTGTTCTTTTTTAACCATGTGGTTTCATGGTTTGGTTTACCACAAGCCATAGTTACAGATCATGGAAAACATTTTCGCAATCACATGATGGATGAGTTGACTTCCAAGTTATAACTGTCACATGATAGTTCTACCCCCTGTTAGTGACCTATAAATATAGGATTCATAATTTTGATAGGACTGTTGGTAATATTGTAAATATGTACATACTTTGCCTTCTATAAGTTGTATTCTCATATTTTGTAAAAAATAAAAAATAAAAAAAAAACTCAAAAAATAAAAAAGAGGGTAAATAGTCCTAAAAGAAAAATCAAAGGACTTAGAAAAAATAATAGACCCCAAAGAAAAATGAATAAAACATGAAAGTGTGCAAGTCTAAATGCCACTTCTTTTACCTTTTACAGTTGATTATGGCAGAGTGTCAATAAATGCCATAATCTGTGATGAGTTGAACAATTTAATCTTGACTCATCACTTTTCAATTTCACTTGTTGTAGATAGAGAATAAAGAATTGTCATACAATTTAATCACGACAATTCAGTAGTTAGGTAGAGAATAAGTGAATCCAAAAATTTAATCTAGATTCTTGGATGAGATAAGTGTAGAATTTGATAGTTTTATTGCTTTATGAAAGAATAAATGCTGTAAAGGTTGCTAGCTCAAATGCACCTAATCAAAATGGAAGAAAAAATGATAGCAGTTAAAATTGGGTAGGTAGAAGAAGGTGAGAAGCATCAATGTAAATATTATTCACCAGGGCTGCAAATAAATAAATTCCCTTCCCCATAGCCATTTATCATTCTAAACTATCAGTTAGAAAGGCACAAGGCATTTCCTTGACTTCTGTTGGGACTGGACCCAAGGCTCTATGGCTGATTAGCTGAAAATGTAAAATGTCTGTATTAATTCCTAAAATCACATCATTATTCCATTCATGCATTCATTTCCCTGAATAATCCAAAGTAAAAACTTCATTTTTACTTAAAGATACTCTAACTCTCATTTGATTAACTTCCCACATCATTTGAAAGCATAAATCCCTCAAAATCACATTTTATCCTAAGTTCAAGTGATGAAGTTCGTATGATGAAAATTTGCCTTTAAACTTCACTTTACTTGGTTATGTTAAATGTATTTTGAGTATACCTTCTCCCCTTGTCATATTAATTTTAACTTATCTAATAACTCCCTATAGAATAACCCTTTTCCTATATTATATAACTCCCTTTTATATAATAGCCCCAAAAACCCATTAATAAAATTTTAGTCAAAGTAATTAATCCCAACATGTTTAAATAAAAAACCCACCTTATACCCCCTTTGGCTAAATATATCGTTATATAAATATTCTGCCCCTTATGGTTATTAAATCATTCTAATTTAATTAACTATATAATAAAAATATATAAAAAATCCTTAAACATGTTCAATATGTGTTTAAACAAAAAATAGAAAACCTGAAGTTTAATTGAAACTAAATTTCAAATAAACCCATTCCTTTGTTTATTTCCCTTTCCCGACTCCCTTTACCCAAGGTTAAAACTATAACCTAACCCAATCCCCCTGATGTATATCCCCTTACCGCAATAATAACCTTGGGTAAAGTCCTGAATACCCCTCCCGACCACTTTCTCATTGAATAAAGTCTAATTTGTACATAAAATTCCCCAATTCCTTCTTATTATCGAGGTTAATTTCAGCCCTCCGATCCACAACACCCATTTGATCCGACGATTCTCGTCAAACACGATGAGAAATAACCATCCCCTTATCATTCCCTATCGCGCTGCTCAAAAGCCTTCCAATCATCGCCTCACAATCCAACGATCCTTATCATTCCCTATCGTGCTGCTCAAAATCCTTCCAATCATCCCCTCACAATCCCCCTTTCCAGAAATCAAATCCCCTACCCCACTGCATTTACCTTGTAGCTTTCGAAAAAATCCCGACTGTTTCCTCCACTCCACTTGATCCAACGATGCCTGTTCCATTTCGGATTTTTAAACTGATCGAATGAAGTTCCAAAAATATTTTGCGAAAAATCTGTTTTGATAAACCACCACCTGCTACATGTCCCCCTTTCATTCGATCGCATCGCTTAAGCCAAAAACCGTTTACTGCTCAAAAAATTTGTGAAAACAATTTCTGGTTTCTCCTTCAAGCGCAAACCACTCCCGCCCAACCTGCAATTAATGTGATTGAATGCGATATAACTTAAGGTTTTATGCCTTGGTTTTTTATCATTTTCATAAACATTTCACCTATTTTCCAGTAAAACATTAAGAAACCTCCACAGAGCCTTATTTCCATCACATTTCACATATTTACCATACAGAACACTACGAGCCTGTTACAAAGCCTCCCGACGCCATTTTTGAGCCTTTTGAAAACCAATTGACTTATAAAATACCATTTCCTCTGAAATTCACTCCCAGATAAGTTCCATGACCTCTGCCCATCAAATTCAACCTAATTGAAGATTTTTGTAGTTTAGAAACTTCATCGATTGCAAATTTTACCTTTCACAGGTATTTTTCACTATTCGACCTGCAAAATACTTCAATTTCAAAGGAGAATTCATTTATTAGATTGCCATTTCCTTAAAAAATTTGAATTTTCCATCCTTGAAGTCTAAAAACCTCCAAAATACAGGAGAAAACTTGTCAAATTTTCTCCAAGATTTACATTTTCTATTTTAGCAGGTTTTAATGCCATTCCAAGATCATTTTCACTGTTGAACTTGATGTAAACAATCCTCTGTGCATAAAAATACTATTTTTATCATCTAGAACCCCACTCAGAGTTTATATTTTGCTAGAAAATTCCTTCAAACATCTTACTGTTACCTTAGGGTTAAAAAATTAGATGTCAAAGTGTATCAGGGTTAAAGTGTATCAGTAAAAGAAAAATTCTACTGCTGGTCATTTTCAATTACAACAGTAAAACAATGAAAAGCAAAGATAAAGAGTATCAGGATTGAAAGTGAAAAAGAAGGAGTGTTCTACAAGCCATCTTCCACGAGATAATGCATCAATTTCCAGCAATTTTCCTAGCTAATCAGAAAATCAGTTTGATTAGGATAAACAATTCTATTTTTTCTTGTAAAAGAGGACAACTTGCATACTGTTTTGCTGTTGTCCCTTTTCTTATGTAATATTTCATATTTTTCTTGAGATATTATCTAAAAAATTTAGATATTTTGTAAGTAATTCATTTGTATAAATACTTCATCTTTCGAATTATTCAGTGTGGAATAAAATCTGAAGATTACTATTGACTTATTTTGTTGAAACATTGGGAATTTTTGTGAGTTAAGCTAAAGTAGCAAACTGGAAATTGAAGCAAAAGACATCATAGTTAAGGATTCATGAGATAAACATATGAGTATAGTATTTTCATGTTTTCATTGTGTATTTCTTTAAGTTTCATTCATATATGATATGTATTTTCCTTCTTAAATGATAAAATAGGAAAATTATTATAGAATTAGTGTTAAAAAGCTCTCTGTATTTACTAGTTGTCATTATTTATGTTTTCTGCTGATTTCCAGACTAGAGAATTCTTAAATTCTCTTTAGTTTCGTTTGACCTCACCTTTCCGTCTTCCTTTCTGTGATCTAAGAATTCTTAATTACCCTTAGTCCAGAATCACATCACTTCATCAAATTAGCCTTTCAAACCCTCTGAAAGTTATTTGACTTGCCCTCAGCATATTTGCATCTTTTGACCTTGTTTTTCAAGTCTTGTTAGCTAGCAATTTGACCCCATTTCCCAATGGTTAGATAGATCTTTTTATGGTTTCCTTTGTAATCCTTTATTCCCACCGACCTTTCAAAAAATCAAACCCAACTGCACAATCATAGCCAGCCTAATATATGTTAGCTAAACAAAGCTAAATCTTAAGGAGGGATCCCTCTCCAGAATTCAGGAAGGCTAGATCCTGAAATCTAAAAGAGGTTCTTGGTTACCCCTGGTTCTTTAACTATAAACCAAAATCCCACAACCTAAGAATTACTAGGGTGATAACATACTGGCGACCATAATAGGGAACTAACCACTCTCTAGTTTTAAGTTTAATCTTGGAGGAAGATTTTTAAATATATATTTTATACTTTAAGATTAAGTTTAAAGGTTGTGGGTATTTACCCAATAAACATTCTGGCTCCCAAGAAAGTCTATTACACTAGATCCAACCCTGATCCCAATCCTCCAGATATAGTAGACAATCTAGACCAGATAGGAAAAAAGAAAAAACAATTTGTTAGTTCAAAAATTGAAGTACCTCTGAAAGAGCTGATTCTTCACCCAAAGAATTAGTAAGCTTATCAGATATTGAATTTGACTTGAAGTTTGAAAAATCATTGTTTAGAACCAAGTGTGAAACTGATTTAAATGAATTTTTTTTAGATCCTGTTTTTACTTCTTATGTGAGTGAAAAACATAAAATTATTTCAGTTCCTACTAAATCACACAAAAATGAAAGTCAAAGTCCAGTAAAAAGGGTAAGTGTCAAAAAAATTAAAGACATTGAAGAAGCTGTTAAGTTAGCCAATTTTTTGTCTCAATTCAAACCTCTAGTTTCCCAACTATACACCACAGGCTTTCCAGCATCAGATTCTACTTTGTATGCTGCCACATCATTTATAGATTCTACTATTAGTTCTGTTAGCCCCCCTATGAAATTTTTGACAAGCAAATAGGGGGCTAAATCATTGTTGAGTCTTCAAGGAATGCCTTTCCCCTGAAAACCCATCCTCCTTGAAGTCTCTCAATTGCTGTGCCTGATACAAATCCCCCTCTGCTAGTAAATTGCTAGAAAGGGCCTATTATTCCTTCCTTTACCCCTGCAACATACATCAATTCCCCCCTCTTTCCCTTTGTTCGAATTCCCTTTCTTTTACCCTCATTTAGCCTCTTTTATCCCCCCTTGGCTCCCCTTCTACTTCCCCATTTCAACCTCTGTTTTCCGTTGTCAAAATCCCCTCCTTCCCTCATTATCCCTGTAAACCCTCCTTAAAATCCTGTTTTTGCCCCTGTCTTGGCCTTCCCTACCCTTCATTTCCCTACCGTTCCTCCCTTTAGGCCTAAAAAATGCTTCAAAAAACGGAAAAACCATAATATAAGGCTTGAACCCCCTTAGTCTTAATACCACGCCCCCTCTTCCTCCATAGAACCTGGTGCCGTGACCATCCCTTAATCCTCAGGGCGCTCAAATCCTTTTAAACCTTTTTACGCGCCAGAAAATCATTCAAACCTTCGAAAATGCGCGGGTATTGGTTTTAATATATTGTGTTTGGACAACAGATCCCGACCATCCATTAAAAGGCCGATCCAATGACGCTGAACGCTCCCAAAGCTGTGGTCCCCACCTGCTCACATCATCCTCGAAACCATGCAGTAAATTCTGCACCGCCCATCTGCAGCAGGCGGTTTTTCGCAAAAGCTAGCGATCCCACTTATTAACTGACATGCGTCCCTTGTACGAGAATGAAACCACTCATCGCCCACGCGTTGTTGTTCGGTCGATGGAGGCCCAGCGAAATTTATATGGACCGTCAGATCTTTAAACGCTTATCCGACGGCGCTCATCCCTCGAACCTGCGCGGTATTTAACCTGCTGTCCCCCGTCCCCGTGGCCCACTGTACGTCGTTCTCCGCCGTCGATCGTCGCCCGATCGACGGTCCGAATCTCTCTGTTCATTGTTGACCACTCCGTTGTCCCCAGGTCTCCACGTCATTCATCCACCTTTGCTCGTCCCGCCACGTCGACCCCACATGCATCCTCGTACAGTCTCTCATTCTACTGCATAAAAGCATCTGAGGTTCATGTTTCTAATGTTTTTCATATGTTTTCACTCTCCGAATCATTAACCCTCTGCCAGAGCTCGGTTCACCATTTCGTCGCGTTTCCGTCCCAGGTCTTCGTTCGCACGGCTGTTCTATCCATTCACATTGTGTCCCCTCCACCTCTGTCAACCGCCGTCATGTTTTCCCTCACAGTTTGTTGTTTTTCAGAGTTTCCAAAGGTTGAAGACCGCCATGGTTTTACATGGCAAGCTGCGCAGGTGCATTTAAATATGAGAGCGATACAATTAAAATTGTCAAAGAAAGCTGCTGACAGGAGTTGCATTAAAGAAAAGTAGATTTCCAAACCCTGAAGATCTCTCATCGCTATTAAAATCCGAGCTACCCTCTCAGAAGCAAACGAAGCGGAAAAGTGTATCAGTACAGAGCAGAAGGAATATTGGAGCTGGTTTATGAGGATCTTTAGCTTTAATTCGAGTTTAAAGAGGCAAAGCAATAGATCACAGACCCCAAGGATCGATTCAAAGGATCCTAAGCACAGAAAAAAGTAATATCAGGGTTTCGTCAGCAGAATGTTTTCTTCTTTGTCAAGGTACAGGGCAACCATACAACTTTATTACACGCCATGCCCCCGAAGAAGTTTTCCCACCAGGCTACGGCTCAAAGATAGTCAGGCATTTATGAGGCAAGCCTTCTTTACAGTTTATTTCATTTATGTTCAAATCACCTGGAGTACAACGAGCTAAAATGTCAAAGATCAAATCCGGAGCAGGTCATTCTCTTACTAGGAAGGTGACAGAGACTAAATATACAACATGTCAAGAAGAATGGTTTTCGGGCCTGCATTCATTGTTGTGATTAATGATACACTTAGAATTCACCTACCTCCTCAGTCGAGCTTCTGAGTCTCTTCTGCTATAAAACTCAAAGAGAAATATTGTAAAGGTTGTTGATGAGAAATCAGTGGAACGCAAGTGTTTTCCTCTTGAGACAAGTTCTCTGTGTAATGACGAAGAGAGGCTGAGAAATATGATGTATTTAGGCTGAATGTAAAAGCTTTGGGCAGTGATGTACCTGATTGGTATTGTGTTTAACATGATAAGCAGTTTTCATTGGATCCTGATCTACAGCAGTTGGTGATGTTTTTCTTATCTCTGTGTTTATTTCCATTTCATTTCATGTTCTTATGACTGACATCTAAACGCATGACATAAGATTTACCCTTGTTAGGTACCTTATGTCCCAGCTCTCTCAGTCTTTAATGTTTTCTGCTCATATGTGTATCTGAATATTGTTTTTAATTGACTAAACCAGTGTAGTGGATGATTATTGCCTGCTCTCTGATGTGCAAGTTAATAGAATCAATGTTCAGATGTTTTTGTTAAGATTTAATTGAAAGAGGTTAGGAACATTGGGAGGTGTAAAGCCTGTCTCTGCCTCTTCATAACCTATCCCTTCCATATAAACCTTTTCAAGATCCCTTGTGTTGCCTATGGTTATGTCCAAGAAGGCCTGGAGTTAAATGACCTCTGGCCTGATCTATAGACAGAATCAGATGGTTCTCCATCCTTCATTCTCATTCCTTAATGTTCCATCCCACCAATCAGTCTTTGAGATCCAAATGCTCTAGATGAATAGCCCAACTAAAGCTTACACATTGAACATGAGTAAATCCTTCCTTGACTCCATTGCCCAATGGCCTTAGTGTTCTCTGAGTTATCTATCCTTGCCTACCTTCCTTCTTTACCCATCCTTGTCTTATGGTGAAACCTTCCTTCCTGATTCTCTACAACCAAACTCAAACAATCAAACAAACAACCTTGAGCATATAACTAGCCTAAAATCACAATTAAGAAATTTGAAGAGATATATCCTTTGATAATCATAGAGAGATCCCTCTCTGGACCTAGGAGCGCTAGATCCTAAGGTCTGAAAGTGGTTCTATGTTGTCTCATCTTTTGGTATTGCCAACCTTGCCAAAACATGGGAACCCCAACATAATGGCGACTCAGCTGGGGATGAATCTTAGAGTTTACAGTTGTTGATATTGGTCTATTTCCCATTGTCGTCACCAACATAATGGCGACTCCGCTGGGGACATATCAGTCAGCTTTGATTTGGTAAACCACTGTGGTGGACAGTAAGTTGTAAATCATCCACCTAGTGACTCCACAATTTCTGAATGATTAAAAGACTCCGCTGGTAATCAGCTGGCCCCTGATTATCTGTGGTTTCACATAAGACTCCACTGGGAGACCATGTCACAGTACAACATCATCCATGCTGAAGACCAAGTCACTTCGCTAATGGAAGACCCTGAACGGTTTGCAGAAATGTTTCCAGTTTTCGTGGCAGGGTGTCGTGATGCAATTTCTAGTGACTTGGAAAAATTGAGGGTAGAGGACCTTCCAGGGGCTGTTCTCCTCAGCTCAGAATACGGACCCGTGCTCAGGAAAATCTTCTTGGAGCTGGTAGTTGAAAGGTATGAAGCTGAGATTGAATTTTTGAACTCACAAGAGATATCATACGAGTTCAAAGACCCGAGGGCCTTTTTGGAAAGTCTCCCACCCCCTAAGAATGAAGATATTCCACTGCTCTTCAAAATACAAGAAGAAGAGGATCCGGTTCTCATGAGCCACTTTGAAGACATAGTGGAAAATGCAATAATCGAAGCTGCCCAGGACATAGATGGCCTACCAATCATGGCAGGCCAGAACGAAGAAAGCGTGCATCAGGTGTTCGTGGATCCTGTGGCAGAATACATGGAGGCCCTGATTTGCTCGAATGCTCTAGCATTGATCCTTAGCATGGGCCAGATTCGTCAGGAATGGTCACTACTGATGGTGACCACAGTTTTGAAGAACCACACGCAGAGCGCCCTGTGGTTATCTCTGACAGGCAGCCAGTGCTCATATCCTTTTTTGCTACTGCTTGACTGGCTGCATTGGCTTTATCATATCACCTAGAACATCAGAGATTTCTAGTTAGGGTAGAGTAGGTAGGAGGTCTGAAATAAGCTCAGTCTATGAGAAAGTAGTTAGTTATTTTCATCTTCTGTCTTAGAATGTAGAGAAGAAACCTGTTGGACAGTTTAATCCCAACAGGTAGTAGATTAGGTAGAGAAATAGATGAGGCCAACAGTCTAATCTGGCCTCATGGAGCAATAAGGGTAGAATTAGAATAGGTTTGTTTTTGTTTTGCAAAATAAAATGTAAAGGGTCTGCTAGTTCAAATGCACCCAAGGGAAAATTGTTAGAGCTCTAGTGTGGGTAGGTAGTTGTTTGGGAGAATTTTTATTGCTGATATGATGTATTCATGAGTTGTGGCAGCTGATCAATGAAAGAAAGGGATGGTTCAAGTAGCAGGCATCTGGCCTACACCAAGAGATCAATTTCTGAATTCTTGACTCCTTCAAGAAGAAGCCATCCCCATGTGGAGCCACTGTTAGCCCCCCTATGAAATTTTTGACAAGCAAATAGGGGGCTAAATCATTGTTGAGTCTTCAAGGAATGCCTTTCCCCTGAAAACCCATCCTCCTTGAAGTCTCTCAATTGCTGTGCCTGATACAAATCCCCCTCTGCTAGTAAATTGCTAAAAAGGGCCTATTATTCCTTCCTTTACCCCTGCAACATACATCAATTCCCCCCTCTTTCCCTTTGTCCGAATTCCCTTTCTTTTACCCTCATTTAGCCTCTTTTATCCCCCCCTTGGCTCCCCTTCTACTTCCCCATTTCAACCTCTGTTTTCCGTTGTCAAAATCCCCTCCTTCCCTCATTATCCCTGTAAACCCTCCTTAAAATCCTGTTTTTTCCGCTGTCTTGGCCTTCCCTACCCTTCATTTCCCTACCGTTCCTCCCTTTAGGCCTAAAAAATGCTTCAAAAAACGGAAAAACCATAATATAAGGCCTGAACCCCCTTAGTCTTAATCCTGCACCCCCTCTTCCTCCATAGAACCTGGTGCCGTGACCATCCCTTAATCCTCCGGGCGCTCAAATCCTTTTAAACCTTTTTACGCGCCAGAAAATCATTCAAACCTTCGAAAATGCACTGGTATTGGTTTTAATATATTGTGTTTGGACAACAGATCCTGACTGTCCGTTAAAAGGCCGATCCAACGATGCTGAACGCTCCCAAAGCTATGGTCCCCGCCTGCTCACATCATCCTCGAAACCACGCAGTAAATTCCGCACTGCCCATCTGCAGCAGGCGGTTTTTCGCAAAAGCTAGCGATCCCACTTATTAACTGACACGCGTCCCTTGTACGAGAATGAAACCACTCATCGATTGTGCATTATTGTTCGGTCGATGGAGGCCCAGCGAAATTTATATGGACCGTCAGATCTTTAAACCCTTATCCGACGGCGCTCATCCCTCGAACCTGCGCGGTATTTAACCTGCTGTCCCCTGTCCCCGTGGCCCACTTTACGTCGTTCTCCGCTGTCGATCGTCGCCCGATCGACAGTCCGGATCTCTCTGTTCATTGTTGACCACTCCGTTGTCCCCAGGCCTCCACTTCATTCATCCACCTTTGCTCGTCCCGCCACGTTGGCCCCACATGCATCCCCGTATAGTCTCTCATTCCACTGCATAAAAGCGTCCGAGGTTCATGTTTTTAATGTTTTTCATATGTTTTCACTCTCTGAATCTTTAACCCTCTGCCAGAGCTCGGTTCACCATTTCGTCGCATTTCCGTTCCAGGTCTTCGTCCGCACGGCTGTTCTATCCATTCACATTGTGTCCCCTCCACCTCTGTCAACCGCCGTCATGTTTTCCCTCACAGTTTGTTGTTTTGCAGAGTTTCCAAAGGTTGAAGACCGCCATGGTTTTACATGGCAAGCTGCGCAGGCGCATTTAAATCTGAGAGCGGTACAGTTAAAATTGTCAAAGAAAGCTGCTGACAGGAGTTGCATTAAAGAAAAGTAGATTTCCAAACCCTGAAGATCTCTCATCGCTATTAAAATCCGAGCTACCCTGTCAGAAGCAAATGAAGCGGCAAAGTGTATTAGTACAGATCAGAAGGAAGATTGGAGTTGGTTTATGAGGATCTTTAGCTTTAATCCAAGTTTAAAGAGGCAAAGCAATAGATCACAGACCCCGAGGATCGATTCAAAGGATCCTAAGGGCAGAAAAAAGTAATATCACGGTTTCGTCAGCAGAATGTTTTCTTCTTTGTCAAGGTACAGGGCACCCATACAACTTTATTACACGCCATGCCCCCGAAGAAGTTTTCCCACCAGGATACGGCTCAAAGACAGTCAGGCATTTATGAGGCAAGCCTTCTTTACAGTTTATTTCATTTCTGTTCAAATCATCTGGAGTACAACGAGCTAAAATTCAAAGATCAAATCCGGAGCAGGTCATTCTCTTACTAGGAAGGTGACAGAGATTAAATATATAGCATGTCAAGAAGAATGGGTTTCAGGCCTGCATTCATTGTTGTGATTAATGATGCACTTAGAATTCACCTACCTCCTCAGTCGAGCTTCTGAGTCTCTTCTGCTATAAAACTCAGAGAGAAATATTGTAAAGGTTGTTGATGCATTATCAGTGAATTGCAAGCATTTTTGTCCTGAGACAAGTTCCCTGAGTAATGATTGTATGATAGGCTGAGAAATATGATGTATTCAGGCTGAATGTAACAGCTTTGGGCAATGATGTACCTGATTGGTATTGTGTTTAACATGATAAGCAGTTTTCATTGGATCCTGATCTACAACAGTTGGTGATGTTTCTCTCCTCTTTGCGTTTATTTCCATTTCATTTCATGTTCTTCTGACTGGCATCTGAATGCATGACATAATATTTACCCTTGTTAGGTACCTTATGTCCCATCTCTCTCAGTCTTTAATGTTTTCTTCTCATATGTGTATCTGAATATTGTTTTTAATTGACTAAACCAGTGTAGTGGATGATTATTGCCTACTCTCTGATGTGCAAGTTAATAGAATCAATGTTCAGATGTTTCTGTTAAGATTTAATTGAAAGAGGTTAGGAAAATTGGGAGGTGTAAAGCCTGTCTCTGCCTCTTCATAACCTATCCCTTCCATATAAACCTTTTCAAGATCCCTTGTGTTGCCTATGGTTATGTCCAAGCAGGCCTGGAGTTAAATGACCTCTAGCCTGATCTATAGATGGAATCAGATGGTTCTCCATCCTTCATTCTCATTCCTTAATGTTCCATCCCACCAATCAGTCTATGCTCTAGATGACTAGCCCAACTGAAGCTTACACATTGAACATAAGTAAATCCTTACTTGACTCCATTGCCCAATGGCCTTAGTGTTCTCTGAGTTATCTATCCTTGCCTAGCTTCCTTCTTTACCCATCCTTGTCTTATGGTGAAACCTTCCTTCCTGATTCTCTACAACCAAACTCAAACAATCAAACAAACAACCTTGGGCATATAACTAGCCTAAAATCACAATTAAGAACTTCGAAGACATATATCCTTTAATAATCATAGAGAGATCCCTCTCTGGACCTAGGAGGGCTAGTTCCTAAGGTCTGAAAGTGGTTCTATGTTGTCTCATCTTTTGGTATTGCCAACCTTGCCAAAACATGGGAACCCCAACAAGTTCACCTCAAGAGCCTATAAGTCCTGAGTTTCCTCTACAACATAGGTTCATATATTCATCATATCCTCAATCCACCGCTAGTTCATCCACAGAACCATTCATCCCTGAGCTGCCTTTGCAGCCCAAAGTAGTATTTCCATCATTTACTTAGTCCACTACATCGACTACCACTATAAGCTCCAGCCATACTACTTTTTCATCTCCTTTTCCAAGATCTTCAAGTACATCCATTGTTGTAACTAGCACTATCTCTTCCACTACTACTGTACCTCCCAGTTTAGCAAAAATCCAAGCTATGGTAGCCAGATATGCTCCCTCGATCTTACCTCAAAATCTCCATGACATGCCCCAAAATTATCAAAAATATATCCCATTGTTTGATAATCTTTCACAAATTACTACATAACAACATATCACCAGAATGAAATATTTTTAGGAAATTTATGAGATATATGAATCTAATGTCCAAATGAGATTTTTTGCACAAAGCTTAATTGGAGAAGTGAAAACATGGTTTAGAAGTTTAGGTGCTAGTAGTATAACATACCTAGTTGCATTCCATAGAGCATTCCTAAATAAATGGGAAAAGAAGAAGAATCCTATGCAAATACTATCTGAGTTTGATGCTGTTAAGAGAGCCCCCAATGACTCTGTCCAAGATTTTTGCACCAGATAGAACAGTGTTTACAATGCTATTCCTGCAGACCTTAAACCCACTCCATATTCTGTGCTACTCAAATTCCCTGATTTTTTTGATGTAGACATGGCTTACCAACTTAGAGAAAGAGATGCAGATACCTTAGAACAAATGCAAAAAAATGCTGTAGGTGTAGAAATCAATATCCTTGCCAAGAAAGCCAGAATCAGAAACAAGAGGAGGGTTACTATCAAATAAGAAGCTTCAAACTTAGATGGTAAATTTGATTTTATTACCAAAACATTAGAAAATGTAGTTGAGAGACTAGACCACATTGAAAGAAAACCACAATGGGTGAATCAATCCCAAATCAGGAATCCCAACTACAGGAAAAACAACAATCCTGGGAAAGGTAAGGAACCTTCCCCAGATTAGAATATAAGACCCCCATTCCAAGAAAACTTTGCAAAAAGTTCACAAACCAATGTTGAGGAGGAGGAAGACATCAACATAGTTATGGGGATTGATGAAAACAATACAATTTTCCTCACATTGGAAGACCGGGAACTCTTTGAGCTACAACAGTTCAAAGTGGAATCTAGTGAATCCTTCGATTATAAGAAAGGTTATGATTTTGCAATCAATGAAATTCACAGCCAATATAACCTTAGGAGCAAGAAAATCAATGAGCCTGCTATAAAGAACAATGCTCCAACCCAAAAAATTCAAAACAAAAAGAGTATTGATGCTCCTAAATGAAATTTTTGCAGATTCTTCCTAGAGAAAATAAACAAAATTAAACCCACCCAGTCCTAAAAAACAACCAAGTCCAAATATTGTAGATAATATTGATGAGGTCGCTCAATCCTCTAAAGATGCCCAAAAGGCTAATACCACAAAGACCACCAATTCAACAACATTCAATGAGCCAAAAAAGAATCCAGTCGACCCAAAATCACCAAATCCTAAATCTTCTATTGAGAATTCCAAATCTGATAAACCATCTGCTAACACTCAAACTATTCCTGAAAAAACAATTAAAGATAGCATAAACGAAGAAACTCAAACAGAAGACAAAGGAAAATCTCAAACCAAAGGTAAAACTGTTGAAACACAAGAAAAATCATCCCAAACCACAGTTCCAAAAGATGAAATTATTCAAGCCATCAAATTTCAGTCAACCTTTAACATGCAATCAGAAATATCCAAGTTAAAGATAGTTGTTCCCTTAGTAGAATTGGCTAAAAATGACTTGTATAGATCTATTATTACTGAAACATTGAATGTAAATGAAAATGAGGATACAATTAATATGAATGAGGATAGACCTGAATTAATTTTTGGTCCAAATGTAGATGGTTATCATTCAGATGGGTTGGTACCCCCATTTTATTTAAGTCTTACTGTACATGATCAGATATTACACAATACTATGCTAGATACTGGAGCTTCCCATAACTTAATTCCCAGAGCAATAATGGAAACCCTGAATCTAGACCTAACCAAGCCATATAAAGATCTATTTCATTTGATTCGTCTAAAGTTCAATGCATAGGGTTGATTAAAGATCTATGTGTAAAGCTAGTCCAATATCCTGGTAAAAGCATGATCATGGATGTTGTGGTAGCTGATATCCCGCCAAAGTATGTCATGCTTCTTTCTCGCTCGTGGGGAGAAAATTTGCAGGGATCTCTACAACTTGACATGAGTTATGCCACTATCTCGGTATTTGGACAGCCCAAAAAGCTTTACAGAGAAACCTTAATGAAATATATGATCAGTAGTCCGAACAGACCTACCAATTACCCAATCTATTCAACTCCTACCGATCTTGATTCATTTATTCTCAGTAACTCTGATCAAAATGATATCCAAACTGAAATCAATGATAAGAAAATTAAAATAATGGATGATTACATTGGTCATGAAGCTTTATGGCATTAGATTTTGATGGATCTGTTAATAAATTTGGAGCTGGAGCTAGTGTATGGATTACGAACATTGAAACAAGACATTCTAAAGGACATGCCTTTAGATTGAATTTCAAATGCACCAATAACATGGCTAAATATGAAGCTTTAATATTAGGTTTGAAAATTATTAGAAAAATGGGAGGGAAAAGAATAATGGTAATGGGATATTCTGAGTTATTCATCAAGTAAATAAACGTAGAATACTCTGTTCAAAACCCCATATTGGCCAGGTACAGGGACACAACACATGATTTGGTTGAGGATTTATTAGAAAGCAAGTTTTCTATCATCCCTAGAAAACAGAACATATAGGCCCATTGTTTAGCAACCTTTGCAAGCAGTTGTAAATTTCCATTTTCACCATTACAAAAATACACTGCTGAAATTAAACACAGAGCTATTGTCCCAGACAATGTAAAATATTGGCAAATTTTCTCAGAAGATGAGAAAATTTATCACTTTTTGAACAATGAGCAAGAGTTTCAAAATTTCCAAATGGATAATGATTGTAATATAGATTCACCTTGTAACATAGATTCAAATTTTTGTCAAATAGATGATTTAGATAATTTAGATGTACACAATTTTGATAGACCTACTATATTTACTCAGAGTGACATAGATGAATTGGAAAAAGTAGATATAGAGGAAATGATGGAAGATGAACCAGATTTGATTGATTTGAAGCATAACATTTTACCCAGAGGTTTGAATCCCCTAGAAGACTTATTCGATTCCAATGATGTTCCCAAAAGGCCAAAAATGGAACCAGTTAGGTCTAATATAGAAGAGTATGACTTAGGGAGAGATGAAAAGCCAAAAATGATCAAACTATCAAAATACTTGTCATCAGAAGAAAAGGTTAAATACATAGAACTCTTGAAAGAATATCAGGATGTCTTTGCATGGGGTTAAGAAGATTTAAAAACTTACAACGAAGAAATAATTCAACATAAGATTCCCTTAAAAGAAAATCAAAAACCTTTTCAACAAAAACTAGGAAGGATTAATCCAATCTTGTTACCTTTAATCGAGAAAGAAGTTAAAAGAATGTTTGATGCACAAATAATCACACCAGTCAGATATTTTGACTGGGTATCTAATCTAGTGCCTACCAGAAAGAAATCAAGAGAAATCCGACTGTGTATAGACTTTAGAAATCTTAATAAAGCTTCCTTGAAAGATAATTACTCCTTGCCCAAAATGGATCACATTTTGCAGACGGTGGCAGGTTCTTCAATAATTTCTTTATTAGATGGTTTCTCTGGTTATAATCAAATTCTAGTTCATAAAGATGATCAGACTAAGACTTCATTTACTACTCCTCGGGGCACTTTCATGTACGTGAAAATTCCTTTTGGATTAAAAAATGTAGGAGCTACTTTTCAGAGAGAAATGGATATTGGATTTGCTAAAGAGATCCATGAATTTTTAGTTATTTATCTTGATGATATTACTTTCTTTTCAAAAACAAATGATGAACACTTAGATCACTTGAGACAAGTTTTTATCAAATGTAGAAAATATGGTATATCTCTTAATCCTAAAAAGACTCTTTTCGGACTGGAAGAAGGAAAACTGTTAGGTCACATAATCTCCAAAGAAGGCATTAGAATAGACACTACAAGAATTGAAGCCATTTTAAACATTCAACCACCAAGGAACATAAAGGAACTTCAAGCATTCTTGGGTAAAAACAATTTTCTAAGAAGATTTATCTCTAATTTGGCTGAAATCATAAAAGATCTTAACAATATGCTTAAAAAGGACTCTACAATAAAATGGACAATAAAGGCCAAGCAATATTTTGAATCTATTAAACACGCCTTAACAAAAGCACCAGTCCTCATCAGCCTAGATTATACAAAATATTTCATAATCTTTTCCTTTGCATCTGAACACACCATAGTCGTAGTTCTTCTGCAGAAAAATAATCAAGGTTTTGAACAGCCAATTGCATTCTTTAGTAAAGCCCTCAGAGATGCACCTTTGAAGTATAATATAATGGAAAAATAGGCTTTAGCCTTGGTTAAAGCCATCAAATATTTCAGATTGTATATACTTCATTCACACATCATTACATATGTCCCTAATGCAATAATTAAAGATATTCTGACATAGGATGGACTTGATAGTAGGAGAGGAAAATGGATAGCCACAATCCTTGAATACGTTCTCGAAATCAAACCAACTAAGCTCATTAAAGGACAGGGTTTAGCCAGATTAATGGCTAAATCAAATAGATGACCAGGAGGAGATGGCCACTCCATTGATCAGTGAGGCCTATCTAGACTCACCATGGTACTCTGATATTATCTTTTTACTAACACATTTACAAGCTCCTCCTGGGCTAACTAAAACCAAGGAAAGATTCATCAAATAGAAAGCAATGAGGTTTTGTATCTTAAACAATGCACTTTACTCGAAATAAAATACTGGGATTTTACTAAATTGTTTATTAAAATCTAAGGCTGACAAAATTCTTGAGGAATTTCATCCAGGTGACTGTGTAGGCCACCTATACTGGAAGAGTATAGCAAACAAAATAATCAGAGCTAGTTTTTACTGGCCAACTTTATTTTCTGATGTTAAAATATTTGTCACCTCTTGCCATAAATGCCAAATCTTTGAAGGGAAAAAAAAACTATTACCTTTACCTCTTAATCCTATATCAACTGAAAAACCATTTCAACTATGGGGGTTGGACTTCATTGGTGAAATACATCCTCCCATTTCAGGCCAACATAAATGGATTTTAATTGCTACAGATTACTTTACCAAGTGGATAGAAGCCATTCCCACTAGGCAAGCCACTGATTCAGTTATCATCTCATTTATAGAAAGTAATATTTTTTTAAGATTTGGATGCCCACATAATATTATCACTGACAATGCAGAAGCATTCAAATCCAAGAAAATGGCTTCTTTCTGTCATAAATACCATATTACCTTAGGTAATTCCACAACATATTATCCCCAAGGTAATGGTTTAGCCGAATCATCCAACAAAAGCTTAATCAATATCATCAAAAAACTACTCCAAGAAAACAGAAAGACATGGAACAAAAAGTTATTCTATGCTCTATGGGCTGATAGGCTCACCACAAAAAAGTCTATTGGAACTTCACCTTATCAAATTGTATATGGAACAGATGCAGTTTTCCCTTCTTCCTTGGGTGTTCCAGTTATGAAGATTATCCAGGAATCACAGGTGGAAACAAATGATATTCAACCAAGAATCAATGAAACCATACATCTCTAACAAAATAGAGAAGAAGTTTATGAAAAATAACTAGTTTTACATGATAAAATCAAAAAGATTTTTGATAAAAGGGTTAAAGAAGATGATTTTTTCATAGGAGATCAAGTTTTGAGATGGGATTCACGAAGAGAGGATAAAGGCAAACATGGAAAGTTTGAATTTCTATGGCAAGGACCCTATGTGATATATGGTTACAGAGGTAATAATTCTTTTTTCATAAGGAATTTGGATGGAACTAAACTTCAAGAAGGACTGGTGAATGGTAGGATGCTGAAACACTACTATTCTTCAAAGTCACTCAACAACTAGATTCATTTACTTTATCATTGTAAATATTCATAGTCAGTGTGTAGATTGGATTGTATATTTTATCTACAAAGTTGAAGCCTGAAGAGAAGGCCATAAGCTTTGCAGTATAAGATGTCATAAACATGAATTGTTGCAGAAAATAGAAGACAATTATAGGATCACTAAGGTCAATGGATAAGGCTACTAATCTCAGAAAGTTCTTGAAATTCCACCAGGAAATGCCATCCCCAAGTGAAGCCCATGTTAGTGACCTATAAATATAGGATTCATAATTTTGACTTGACTGTTGGTAATCTTGTAAATATGTACATACTTTTCCTTCTGCAAGTTGTATTCTCATATTTTGTAAAAAATAAAAAATAAAAAAAAATCAAAAAATCAAAAAGAGGGTAAAAAGTCCTAAAAGAAAAATCAAAGGACTTAGAAAAAATAATAGACCCCAAAGAAAAATGAATAAAACATGAAAGTGTGCAAGTCTAAATGCCACTTCTTTTACCTTTCACAGTTGATTATGGCAGAGTGTCAATAAATGCCATAATCTGTGATGAGTTGAACAATTTAATGTTGAATCATCACTTTTCAATTTCACTTGTTGTAGATAGAGAATAAAGAATTGTCATACAATTTAATAATGATAATTCAGTAGTTAGGTAGAGAATAAGTGAATCCAACAGTTTAATCTAGATTGCTGGATTAGATAAGTGTAGAATTAGATAGTTTTATTGCTTTATGAAAGAATAAATGTTGTAAAGGTTGCTAGCTCAAATGCACCTAATCAAAATGGAAGAAAAAATGATAGCAGTTAAAATTGGGTAGGTAGAAGAAGGTGAGAAGCATCAATGTAAATACTATTCACCAGGGCTGCAAATAACTAACTTCCCTTCCCTATAGCCATTTATCATTCTAAAATATCAGTCAGAAAGGCTCAAGGCATTTCCTTGACTTCTATTGGGACTGGACCCAAGGCTCTATGGATGATTAGTTGAAAATGTAAAATGTCTGTATTAATCCCTAAAATCACATCATTATTCCATTCATGCATTCAGTTTCCTAAATAATCCTAAGTAAAAACTTCATTTTTACTTAAAGATACTATAATTCTCATTTGATTAACTTCCCACAACATTTGAAAGCATAAAGCCCTAAAAATCACATTTTATCCTAAGTTCAAGTGATGAGGTTAGTATGATGCAAATTTGCCTTTAAAATTCACTTTACTTGGTTATGTTAAATGTATTTTGAGTATACCTTGTCCCCTTGTCATATTAATTTTAACTTATCTAATAACTCCCTATAGAATAACCTTTTTCCTATATTATATAACTCCCTTTTATATAATAGCCCCAAAAACCCATTAATAAAATTTTAGCCAAAGTAATTTATGCCCACATGTTTAAATAAAAAACCCACCTTATACCCCCTTTGGCTAAATATATCATTATATAAATATTCTGCCCCTTATGGTTATTAAATCATTATGATTTAATTAAATGTATAATAAAAATATATAAAAAATCCTTAAATATGTTCAATATGTGTTTAAACAACAAATAGAAAACCGGAAGTTTAATTTAAACTAAACTTCAAATTAACCCATTCCTTTGTTTATTTCCCTTTCTTGAATCCCTTTACCCAAGGTTAAAACTATAACCTAACCCAATCCCCCTGATGTATATCCCCTTACCACAATAATAACCTTGGGTAAAGTCTTGAATACCCCTCCCGACCACTTTTTCATTGAATAAAGTTTGTTTTGTACACAAACTTCCCAAATTCCTTCTTATTATTGGGGTTAATTTTAGCCCTCTGATCCCCAACACCCATTTGATCCAACATTTCTCATCAAACGCGATGAGAAATACCCATCCCTTTGTCATTCCCTATCGCACTGCTAAAAAGCCGTCTGATCATCCTTTCACAATCCAACGATCCTTATCTAGCGCGATAACTTTACCCTTCCCACATCGCGCTAATTATCAACCATTGATCTTCATTTACTTTTAAGATCTAAATATACACATTTAACTCGATATCTCCATCTCCCATCTCCACCACTGCTCATCGTGCTTAACATACACCGTCCGATCATCCTTCACCTTTTAATTCGATGGTCAGAAACAAATCCGATAACTCCATTTCCCGTCCCCACCATTTCCTATCGGATTAAATTTTAACCATCGATCTCCCTTTGTTATATCTACGGCCAGAAATCAAAGCCCCTACCCCACTGCATTTACCCTACAGCTTTCGAAAAAATCCCGACCGTTCTCTCCACTCCGCTTGATCTGACGGCGCCTGTTCCATTTCGCATTTTTAAACTGATCGAACGAAGTTCGAAAAATATTTTGCGAAAAAAGTTGTTTTGATAAACCACCGCCTGCTACATGTCCTCCTTTCATTCGATCGCATCGCTTAAGCCAAAAACTGTTTACTGCTCAAAAAAATTGCGAAAACCATTTCTGGTTTCTCCTTCAAGCGCAAACGACTCCCACCCAACCTGTAATTAATGTGATTGAATGTGATATAACTTAAGGTTTTATGCCTTGGTTTTTTATTATTTTCATAAACATTTCACCTATTTGCCAGTAAAACATTAAGAAACCTCCACAGAGCCTTATTTCCATCACATTTCATGTATTTATCATACAAAACACTGCGAGCCCGTTACAAAGCCTCTCGACGCCATTTTTGAGCCTTCTGCAAACCAATTGACTTATAAAATGCCATTTCCTCTGAAACTCACTCCCAAAGAAGTTCCACAACCTCTGCCCATCAAATTCAACCTAATTGAATATTGTTGCAGTTCAGAAACTTCATCGACTGCAAATTTTACCTTTCACAGGTATTTTTCACTATTCGACCTGCAAAATACTTCAATTTCAAAGGAGAATTCATATATTAAACTCCCATTTCCTTAAAACATCTGAATTTTCCATCCTTGAAATCTAAAAACCTCCAAAATACAGGGGAAACCCTATGAAATTTTCTCTAGGATCCTCTATTTCCATTTTAGTAGGTTTTAATGCCATTCCATGATCATTTTCACTGTTGAACTTGATATAAAAAATCCTCTGTGCATAAAAAAAATATTTTTATCATCCAGAACCCCACTCAGAGTTTAAATTTTTCCAGAAAAGTTCTTCAAACGTCTTACTGTTACCTTAGGGTAAAACAATCAGATGTCAAAGTTTATCAGGGTTAAAGTGTATCAGTAAAAGACAAATTCTACTGCTGGTCATTTTCGATTACAATAGTAAAATAGTGAAAAGAAAAGATAAAGAGTATTAGGATTGAAAGTGAAAAAGAAGGAGTGTTCTACAAGCCATATTCCACAAGATAATGCATCAATTTCCAGCAATTTTCCTAGCTAATCATAAAATCAGTTTGATTAGGATAAACAATTCAATTTTTTCTTGTAAAAGAGGATAGCTTGCATACTTTTTTGCTGCTGTCCCTCTTCTTATGTAATATTGCCTATTTTTCTTGAGATATTATCTCAAAAATTTAGATATTTTGTAAGTAATTCATTTTTATAAATATTTCATCTTTCGAAGTATTCAGTGTGGAATAAAATCTGAAGATTACTATAGACTTATTTTGTTGAAATATTGGGACTTTTTGTGAGTTAAATTGAAGCAGCACGCTGGAAACTGAAGAAAAAGACATCATAGTTAAGGATTCATGAGATAAACAGTTGAGTACAGTCTTTTCATGTTTTCATTGTGTATTTATTTAAGTTTCATTCATATATCATATGTATTTTCCTTCTTAAATGATAAACTAAGAAAGTTATTACAGAATCGGTGTTAAAAGGCTCTCTATATTTACTAGTTGTCATTATTTATGTTTTCTGTTGATTTCCAGACTAGAGAATTCTTAAATTCTCTTTAGTTTCGTTTGACCTCACCTTGCCCTCTTCCTTTCTATGATCTAAGGATTTAGTCCAGAATCACATCACTTCATCAAATTAGCCTTTCAAACCCTCTGAAAGTTATCTAACTTGAACTTAGCATATTTGCATCTTTTGACCTTGGTTTTCAAGTCTTGTTAGCTAGAAATTTGACCCCATTGCCCAATGGTTAGTTAGATATTTTTATGGTTTCCTTTGTAATCCTTTATTCCC